>JAJOOS010012725.1:0-14518 GCA_029582725.1 Solanum chiquidenum
AAATATTAAAGGAAATTAAAATTAGATTATGTATTTGAATTGTCTAAACCAATGTAAAACCAAAGAATAAATATTCAATATTATTGTCATTCTTAGTGTTGAATTGATTTTCTTTTTGCATTAGTATTAATTTGATTTTGATTTAAGCTTTATTATAATTACCAACATCTGTGGACTATAATCTTTATTGAACCATTCAGAATTCCAAGTTTCAAACTTCAAATAATATATTAAAAGATAAAAACTATGAAAAAGTTTAAGAAATATTTAAAAATTATATCAAAGTAAATTTTTTTACGTATAAAATAAAATTTTAAAATTTTATAAATAATGTCGGGTTGATTTAGTCTCGAGTTGGTTTTTTTAGTTAAAACCAAACCAACCCAAATACAGTCATTTTTTTTTCAATACCAAACCAAATCAAACCGGTTACTAGTCGATTTTTTTTTCTCGATTTTCAGTTCACCCCTACATCCAGAAATCAAATCCAATTTTTTTAATTAAACGTTAAAAGATTATATTCATTTCACCATAATTCTGAACAGCTTGAAATGAGATTGGTCAATATGAAAAAGAATCCCATATACTTTTTTGTCAAGTCATTTTCAAAACATGCTTTCAAATTGTCCATTGCATAGTGTAGCCGAAAGTGGAGTATTGGTTAATCATATACCTCAACACCCTATGGAAAAATTAAAATGTACACTTTTGTTAAATTTCAATGAATTAAAGTGGCTTTATTTGCAATAAAATAAAACACATTAAAACTTATGTCTTTGACGTTTTTTTTTTCCATGTCTAAACTAGCCATAGGGTTTGTCTACTATATTTTGTCATAAATTTTTTTTATAAAAATAAAAATAAAATTGGTGTTGTTTCTATTTTTGGTTCATCATATGGTTCCACCTGCAGTTATCATGATTATTATTGATCAAGTACTTGCTAAAATATAAGATTAATTATTTTATGTGTTTATTTTATAGTCATTATTACCACTTGCAAAGATCTCTTGCGTATAAGGCAAGAATTCTTTTAAGTATTTGCATGCGTTGCATTTTTGTTTTCCCTTTAATATTAGAATTTATGATTTAATCAGTATGTGTTGTGGTAGGATAATTGAGATTCTTTCATTCTTACTCAGAAGTCTAAGGTTCGAACCCCAAAGGAATAGAAGAAGAAATCCTCTAAATATGGGCATTGTAACGTGCGAATCCATATTTAATTAAAGTATCGAACAATTTAATATAAACATCAAACACTGAGCGAAAAACTGAAAGAAAAATAATTCAAGATTTAATTAGAAGTTTTAATTGGTGCATGCATCTAATATTAGACACCCCGTCTATTAAAAAATGGTGTGTTGGAGAAGTTACCTAAAATATTTTCTTTTAAAAAAATTCAAAATAACGAACATGACTTTCCTTACGGAGGTAATTAGAAAAATAAATTACATAAATGACAGATAATGTCGATTATCTTCCCCTATTACCGCCACAACAACACCCCCACACCCACTCCCACCCCCTTGCACCTCTTCACCTTTCCCATTCCCACCCCATTACCCCACTCATCTCAACTCTATCTTCGTTGTGTTTATCTAAAGTATATATAAATATTTTTAGATTAATATTTTTTGTTTACTAATCACAAGTACAGAAAATAAGTAAGGAAAATCTTATAGTTTCTAGGAAAATACCTAATCTATCAATCGAGAGCCCGTTGAACTTTAACCCGTCCAAATTTCGTCCAACTCGATCATTTGCCACCTTTAATCACAAACTACATAGGATTTTGTTAACTTTCTAGCAACTCTTCAAGTCTCTTCAAATTTACAATGGGCCAACTTACAAATTCCTTACATTGCAGCCCTTTTATTGTCTTCATTTTCAGGCCCATGGGCTTGAAAGACAAGATCAATTAGGCCTTTTCTTGTCTTCATTAGGCCCATGGGCTTAAAAGACAAGACCAATTGTGTATTCCAGAGTGGAGATATTGGGCTGGACTTATATAACACTACAAAAATGTCTTAGCGGAAACTCGATAAGTATCGTATGAGAATTTAATTAATCTTCGATGAACGTTACACAACACATTATCAGTAGATTGACACTATCAAATACACATGACACGATGGGAGAAAATGAAAAGAGAAAAAAAAGACGATTCTCATAACATGAGAGGTCGATCTAAAATAGTCCATTAAATATATATCTCAATCTCTGTGAAATATTTTTAAAATATTAAAATTTATGGCCCATGCAGGTCTCGAACCTGCGACCTTCGCGTTATTAGCACGACGCTCTAACCAACTGAGCTAATGGGCCATTTGATGGTAAGTGTCCATGTTATCATATAGATATGTATTTCGTTGTTTACTATGCTTTGTTTAGAATATTATTTGGACAAGAGAATAAATGAAGGGTCCTACATGAAAAATAATACTCCCTCCATTCATTTTTATTTGTCATTTTGCGCTTTCTGAAAGTCAATTTGACTAATTTTCAAAGCTAAATTAGATTACATTAATTTGATATTTTAAACAAAAAATTAGATATTCAAAAACTATATAAAAAGCACTATAAATAGCAATTTTTCGCATATCAATATGATGAAAAAATATATCGAAAAATGTTAGTCAAAGTTCTTATAGTTTGACTCTAAAAAGGAAAATAATGACAATTAAAAGTGAACGGAGGCAATATAATATTAATGGAAAAAGAATAATAATGAAGGGTCCAAATCACACCAATATTTTAAATTCTAATATTTTTATATATGTGGAAATGCTAAGAAAAAGAGTGGCATTACTAATAAGTTTATTTTCATTTCTTATTAAAACCAATTATCATAAAGAAAATTGTTTTTTTCTCTTTAATATATTCTCTTTATCTTTTCTCTCTTGTCGATATGGGTAAAGGATAAGGATATCAAGTAACATCGTGGGACCTATGATGTGATAATCTTAAAAATATATAATAATAAAAAATATATACCCTCTCCATTTTATTTATTTTTCCTATTTTCTTTTTATCACATTTTTTTTTTGATAAATTCCATTTTTCTATGTAACATGTTTAAGTCTATAAGATTAAAAGATATTTTGGTATATTCATATTTTAATTTAAAATTACAAGATTCAAAAAAATTCTTTAATTTATAAGCTTCACGTCAAAATAAAATCAGACAAACAAATTTAAAAAAAAAGTAATATAATGATTTGTTTTTAAAAAAAAAAACTCTATTATATTCAAGAATTTCCTCAGCCTTTTGACTAATATTTTAAAATATATTTCATTATATTACCATTAAAAAAATTGCAACTTATAGTTTTATTAATTATCTTTTAATAGTTAAACTAAAATTGACTCTCAAAGATAAAAACACTTATTTTAAAACAGAATGAATATATTAAAGAATATCACGCAATTTTAAAATTATTACGTCAAGATAAGACACAAGATCTTGGGAGAATTAAATAATGTACTCATAAGACCAAAATATTATCAAGTCAATAATATTTATCCAAATTTATTATTCAATATAAATATCTATAATAAATATTAAATGGTGGGGTCATTATAACAAACATTAATTCCTTTGTATTTTTCCTAAGAAAGTTGCATGTATGTCTTTTTCTTTTTCTCCCACCGTTATTTAATTTTCACTTAAGTTTGATTAATTCTAATTCAAATTAGTTTTGAATGTAAATCATTTTTCATTAAAATATTTTCATATCAAGAATTTAAATTCGAGATTATGGAAAAAAATATTTATCACTCTATTATATTTTTAACGAAAGCTGATTTTATGTATCATCAAATTATTAATAGTGTGTAGGACACCCAAGATTTAAAGGATATTTATAACTTACTTTTAATAATTGGGACCAAAATTAACCTATGTATCCCCACCTTAAATCCCTCGACTATATAGGCAACATCATTTTCCTAAAAAGGTCAAATGACAATGTTGTGAGATAGGCACCCACCACATTTGAGTTATATAACAAAAGAACATTTTGTAATGGGTTTTTGAAATTGTGTTATTCGAGTTGAGTAAAAAATAATTGTCATTAAACAAGTTGAATCGAGCTAAAAATGATCATTATTAAACAAGTCAAGTCGAGTAAAAAATAATCATTACTATTAAATAAGTTGAATCGAGACAAAAGTAATCGTGTTATTAAACAAGATGATTTGAGCAAAAAATAATCGTTATTAAATAAGTTGAGTTGAGCCAACAATATATAATCATTATTAAATAAGTTGTATCAAGGATGAATCATTGTTGTTAAGCAAATTGAGCCGAGCCAAAAGTGATCGTTATTAAATTATGTCGAGTCCTGCCAAAAATAACCATTATGAAATAAGTTGAATCGAGTAAAAATAATCGTTATTAAACAAGCTGAGTCGAATAAAAAATAATTGTTGTTAAACAAGGTGAATCAAGCAAAAAGTAATCGTTGTTAACAAGTTGTTTCGCGGCAAAACCAATTGTTATTAAACAGGCTGAGTCAAGCCTACAATGTTTGTTATTTAAAAAAGCTGAATCAAGCAAAAACAATTGTTACTAAATAAACTGAATCGAGACAAAAGTAATCATTATGATATAGGATGAATCAAGCAAAAAATAATCGTTATTAAACTAATCGAGTTGAGCAAAAAATAACCGTTACAAAATAAGCTGAATCGAGCCAAAAAATAATCGTTATTAAACAAGTTGAGTCGAGCCCATAATAATCGTTATCAAACAAGTCGCATTAAGCATAATAATCATTATTAAAAATCGAGTTGAGACTTTTCACCAATGAGAAAAGTCCTCGAGTCAAGTCAAAAATAACCGAATGAAACAAAAATAACTTTTTACCGATTAGAAAAGTCCTCGAGTTGAGCCAAAAATAAATGAATGAAACAAGCATAACTTATCACCGATTAAAAAAAGTCCTCTTTTATACATCCAAAAGATATTTACACAGAATATCTATGTGATGACTTACAAAATCACTTACATAAGTCAGAAGGGAGAGTTTGACGACATCCTTCGAGAAAATACGCTTAAATTTACTTACATTACCAATCATCAAGTATATATTTTTCTTTTTTAATAAAAAGTAATTCACGTAACTAATCAAATAATGAATATCTATTCTTATGGATCTGAACTTTTGATTAAGAAAACGTCTAATTAAGAAAGAAACAGTCTTGTTCCACTATCCACAACTAACAAAATTATATTCTTTAGTACCAAATACAAAAAAAAAATTCTTATGTTTTTTTTCCTCAACAATTTACAATATTCAATTTTAATTGTTAAAAATATGTTCCAATTATTCCACCAATAGACCATCTCTCAAAGAACCCTCAATTGAACTCTATGAACTTGTTACAAATCGGTTCGGTGTGACAATAATAAAGACAACAAAACTGGCGTTTTGCCTTAAAATCCAATTCTGTAATAAGTTCTTGCAATTAACGTTGCTTTTCTGTGTTCTTTTCTTGTTAAAACTTCCAAAGACTACACCTTTTTTGCTTTTTCTTCAACACCCACCATTTTTTTTCTTGAAAATCTGCTTTATCTTTGACACCCACATCTTATTTTTATCAATTTCGATGTGGGGTTTTCTTGATTGGTGAAAAAGATTGGAACTTGGCTGTTTTTTTTGGGTGAAGTGATGGGTGGAAGGAAGATTTTGAAGTCTTTACAAGCAGTGGTAGCTCACGGATTGCTGTTTTGTTTTACTCTGCTTCTTGTTCTCAAGCTTGATCGAGCCCTTCATTATTCTTGGTGGTTTGTGTTTCTCTACTTTCATTTTGGAATTTTTTTCCCCAGAATATGTGATTTTTTGGTATCTGATTGAGGAAGTTTTTGACAATTAATGAGCATATATGGTAACAATATGTGGATAAAGTGAAGGTCTTTTTTGTCTGAATTTCTCAAAATGATATCTTTATTGAGATTAGTCTTGTTATTTAGTACCTTGAACCTATGATGTTCTAGTTTGTAACTTGGAAGCATGATTGGAAATTAAAATTGGAATGCTGCCTTTTGGATCATTGTTGAGCTTGAAAAAGGTGGAAACTTTAGGATTTTGGATGATGTGGTTACCCTAAAATTGTTAATAAGATTGTTGTTGAGTTTGAAAAAGGTGGAAACTTTAGTATTTTGGATGATGTGTGTACCCTAAAATTGTTAATAGGATTGTTGTTGAGCTTGAAAAAGGTGGAAACTTTAGGATTTTGGATAATGGGCTTATTATAAAATTGTTAGTCACTCATGTATGAAGAGGTGTATTACCACCTAGACATTTGTGAAAATTGTTTCATTTTTTGGGGAATTCCGAGTGTTTTGTTAGACGATGTAAAAACAGCATGAGTGAGAGGAAGATTGGTTCAAGTCTTACTGACAAATTGGCTCCTTGCTCGTTGGAGTTCATTCTTTACTATATGTAGAGCCTGTTTGAATTTGTGAAGGTAGATTTAACACAGAAGAATATCTTTGCTAAGAAAATTGATGAAAAACTTTAGGGACAAAAAGAAGGATTCACATGATATTCATTGACTTGGAAAAATAATATGTAAGTTTCAAGAGAATCTTATTGGTGGGTACTTGAATGATAAAATAAATGAAGATGCAGCACATAAAATTAAAACAGGATGGCTGAAATGGAGGAGTATTCCACTGCAGGGTGTCTTTTCTTTGGTGTGTATTACTATCTGTTTCTGCATTTGTTTGTATCTTTCTATTTTGCTGGTTATTTTCTTACAATCTTGCATCGGATACCTTTCTTTTGAGCCGAGGTTCTACCTCACAAAGGTAGGGTAAAGGTTTGTGTACATCCTACCCTCCCCAAACTCCACTTGTGTTATTACACTGGGTATGTTGGTGGTGAAAGTAAGGTTGTCTTTCTTCCAATTTTGTGTCTTACCCCTTCTGGTATAAGTATTCTAATTGTTGGAAGTGAAATATGCCAGAGCATGCACATGTGTGTGTATTGAGAGAAAGAAAAAGGTATCCAAGAAATATAAGCACTGGTTACTAAAGCCTTTGTACTCATGTTTTCTGCATTATAATTATATCATTTGCAGTCTACAGGGACTAAGTATTGCTGTATATTTCTTTTCTCCTTTTATTTTACAAGATAATTGAGAACATTGAAACCCCTACTCTCTTAAACAGTATGATTTGTGATTACAGTTGGTTTTCACAATTGGTTCATTTTTGCAGGGTTGTTTTCGTTCCACTTTGGTTGTTTCATGTGGTTGTAGCAAGGGGTAGATTCTCATTACCTGCTCCATCAATGCCTCATGATCGACATGTATGACACATTAACATTTCTGATTTTAGATTCAATGTTTCATGTACCAGTCATTGCTGTTTGTATATTTTCAAAAAGCTATATAGTGACATAAGCACATATTCCTTCATGAACAGTGGGCACCATTTCATGCTGTCATGGCGACACCGCTGCTTGTTGCTTTTGAACTACTTCTTTGTATTCATCTCGACAGCACCTATGGTAAACAAGAAAATTTCCTTAGAACATCATTATCTGATACATTTATAACCAACTGCTTACTGCCTTCTTGCTGATTCGTAATGTTGTTCACTCACGTCTAGTTACTAGAGGCAGTTTCACTAGACTTGCAACTCTACCTTAACCTTTTGTGTTATGACCTTTAAGCTATTGCTTACCTTTCAGTGCCTTGATTGTGCAAAATCTTAATTTCCTCTATTTAAATCTTGTATCATTTCTTTCTCTCTTTAAATTTGATATGCAATGCTAGTTCATATAAGCAAAGCCACTTATTTGTGAACTGTGGATAATGCAGCTGTAAGTTTGAAGATTGTGTTCTTTCCCCTGCTTGCACTTGAAATTGCTATCTTGGTTGATAATGTTAGGTAAGATACTTTTCCTGCCAAGAAATGCTGAACTTTTAAGCCATCTGGTGGCAGTTGAAATATTTTTGGGGAGGCATAATACATAAATATACACTCAAACTTGGCCTCAGTTGACAAGTAAGCACTCCAACTTTGAGGAGTGCACATCTAGACACCTCAACTTGGTCTCAACTGGCAACTAAACACTCCAACTTGTCCCCAGTGTGTCTCATAGACACCAGACGCTGATGTGGCACATAAACTTTGGGAGGTGTCTAGATGACCATTCTTTAAGTTGGAATGTGCAACTGATATAGTGGAGAAGAGTTGAGGTTTCTAGATGTGCATACTCAAAGTTGGAGTGTTTATTTTCCATTTGAGGCCAAGTTTGAGTGTCTGTGTTTATGTATTATGCCATTTTGGAATAAAGAGATATGAGATAAGATGTCCAAACATATATTTTTTGCAGTACTTCAAAGCATGCAAATTATTGGTCTTGGTTTGGGATGTTTATCCAATTCCTGTTAAACTTCTCCCCATGCTCAGAATGTGCAGGGCGCTGATGCCTGGAGATGAAGATAGCATGAGTGATGAGGCTATATGGGAGACCCTTCCTGTAAGTAAAGATCTCCCATTTATTTTAAGAAACCACAGTTAGCAATCATGTCATTCCTGTAGCTTATCTACTAGGAAGAATCTAATATTAATTGCCTATTATACCTTTAAGATTGACTAATTTAGGAACCTTATTTCTTCACTTGCATAAATCTGTAAACAAAAGAGCATAGATGTTATTTTACGGGGTTTCAAAGGAAGTGCGCTCTTAAATTCTGGATCTTTTGTGAAGTTGACTGCTCTCTCCTCACCAGTGAAAATAAGGTTCAAAAATAGTCTATGTTGAGGAGTTACATATCAGGAATAAACAGTTCAATTGCATCTTTTAACCAGCTTTTTAGATACTTTTTTCAGCTATATGCAGTCTGGTGTTATGTGCCTTAAATTCATATGCTTTCTGTTGTACCCTATTGATGTGAAAGCTATTTGAAACCGTGATTGATTGGTACATGCAGTTTGCGTTAATATGTGCACATTGGTAGTTTCTAAAAGTCATCTTGTCATTATGTCTCAGCACTTCTGGGTTGCAATCGCTATGGTCTTCTTCATAGCAGCTACAGCATTTACTCTTCTGAAGATTTGTGGTAATTATTTGACTCTCTTTCTGTACTGGTCATTGAATTCGTGTGGCTAAATGCTCCATTTGCTTCTTCTCATTTTATTTTATATCTGTACGTTCTTGTCAGTTTATATCTGTAGCAACTTCAAAATAATAAACATTTTTGGAAATGGCAAGCAAAAGAAAGATTATGCTTTTACTAAGAGATCAAGAGTTTGGTCTACTGGTGCAAATTATGTCAATGTTTATTCTTCTAGAGTTGCAGGCCTGTTAGTTTATTAAAGCCTCAAGTCATCCATCAAGTAACCAGTACGAGGGTACTTTTTTCCCTGTTTGTATCTATAGGTGTTTCTCTATGGAGAAATAAATCCTAGCTGTTTAAAGCGATAAATTAACTCAATTTGTTCTCCAATTAAGGATCAGTATCTGTTTACCGTTGTTTTTAGTTGCTCGATAGGTGGCCATAACATGGAAATTCTACAGCTGTATCATAATTTAGCTATAGCTTTTTGACAGTGGCTTCTTGCAGTGTAGGAGTTAAAATCATTATTTCCCTATTTCTGCTTTATTTAAAGAACAAAAATTTACAAATATTTTCTTTGTGGTAATATTGTTAGAAACATAGTGATCCATACATTAACCTGGCCTTATTGGTTTTTCTACCTTATCATTCATTCATCAAATTATGGTTTCATGTTCGTTTGCTGTGAATTGCAGGAGATGTTGCTGCTCTTGGGTGGTGGGATTTATTCATTAACTACGGGTACAAAAAAGTTCCCATTAATCCTGCATGATTGCGATTGTGCTTAATTGCTTGCTAAACCTGTATCATACTTGGCATTCAGTGTCGCAGAATGCTTTGCCTTTCTTATCTGCACGAAATGGTACAACCCTGCAATCCACGGACAGTCAAGTCTACGTACACCCAGCTCTTCTATAACAAGCATGCGATCTCTTAACTGGAACAGTGGATTTCTTGCATCTGTGGATGAAGATGATCGGCATAGTGGAATATGCAGTTTGCAGGATATTGGTGGTCATGTGATGAAAATTCCTCTTGTTTGTTTCCAGATATTGCTTTTTATGCGCTTAGCGGTACGAACACTCTAAGAACTAAGAAGTTTTTCTTTCAATTTTCCAATTAGTTAATTAGGTGTGCAACTAACACATTTTGATTACAGGGGACCCCACCAAGTGCTAGATTTGTCCCAATTCCTGTTCTGTTTATTCCTCTTTTCCTACTTCAAGGAGCTGGTCTTTTATTCTCTGTTTATAGACTTGTGGAGACGGTTATTCTTCTGGTAGATGGTGAAGGTGGTGTTAGAAGCTATTTTAGGATGTCTTCTGTTATTCGTGATTCTTTCAGTTGCATGCGTCACGGGTCAAGGTAATGATAACAAGGTGAAACTGTACAATTTCTGATCCTTCCCAGCATTGTTTATGTTTTTACTCATTCCACGTGCTTGTCTCTTGTGTTGACCTTATTGATACAGGTTGTTAGGTTGGTGGTCAATTGATGAAGAAAGCCGAGAGGAACAAGCTCGTCTATATTATGCAGGGACATCTGGGTCAGTGTCTGTCAATACTTGCAGTTTTTGCATTTCTGTCCAGTACCTTGAGGGTCATCTGGTTCACGTGTTTTAGATGGCCTTTTTTTGTGTGTGGGGTGTGTGTGTGTTTGGGGGAGGGGGGGTGGCGTCTTTGTAGAAGCTTTAGTGCAAATTTACTGCTACTACAACAACATACACAACATAGTTGGGGAGGGTAGCGTGTAAACAAACCTCACCCCTACCTTGTCAGGTAGAGTGGCTGTTCCCAATAGACCCTCAGCTCAAAGAAAGAAAAAACACAACATTTATGAAGACATAAGCAGTAACAGTAGCAGGATAATAAGAAAATTGAAGCATACGAGAGATCAAGTAGTAGTAGAAAACTAAGAGGGAGAAATACAGAAATAGTATAATAATACCAATACTACTAGCTGGAGAGACCAGACACGAAACTATATACTACTAGCCTTCTACCCGAATCCTCAACCTCTACACCCTCCTATCAAGGGAAAATTTGTTGTTACCAAATAATTAATATTGGGAATACCACTATGACACTGTTGCAGCCTGTTACTGGCTCAGAGAGATGACTTCATCATTAAACCCAGATTCTTGGAACAAGGAATGTTAATCTTGGCTAAACAGTCGCATATCAAACAAGAGCTTGATGAATGAAAATTACTGATGAACAAAAAATAATCTTAACCTTTCAATAGCAATTAGATATTCCATGGAAAATGGATTGAAATTCACGGGTAAATATAAATACTGTAAAAGCAGGACTATTAGTCAATAGAAAGATTCTACAAATTACTTATTGCTTATACGACTTTTGTATACTAGAAGTTGTACATGCAGTGTTTACTTAAACTTCCACTGATTTATCTTCACGGCGTCTTCTGCTTGTTATTTTAGGTACAATACTTTCTCACCTGATACTGTAAAGCAAATGCCTAGAGCGAAGCTTGCTGAAGAGGTCACGTCTTTTTTTCTTATTGCCTCTTTCTTTGTTTCCTTTAGTGCTCTCACTGAGATGGTTAGCTTGACTGTTACTATCTCAGATATGGAGACTACAAGCAGCACTTTGTGAGCAATCAGATATCACACAATCAAAACAGGAAAAGTTCGAAAGACTTCAAAATGTAAGATTACATCAAAATACTGTTAATAACTAATTGATGCATTATATTATCACGAGAATATCTAGCGTGCGTTTAACAAATATGTGATCTGTTTGAAACAAGGAATTAACTTGTGTTACCTTAGTATTTGTAAATATTGTTTCTCGTCCTTGCTAATTCTTCATGAGTGGAATTTACTGTGTAATCGGTGCTGGTATCTACCGAGCCACTTACATGTGGATCCTTTTGTCAGGAAAAAATTCTATGTAGAATTTGCTTCGAGGAACATATAAATATTCTCCTCCTTCCTTGTAGGCATCACATCCTCTGCAGGTATTACCACTCGTTTTCTGCAGTCGTATTTACATTCTTTCTGTGATTTACAATATTCGATGAATATACTGTTTAAAGCAGTTCCCATATTTTGAAGGCATGTCTTTCCTTGCAAGCTAAATTCGAAAGAAAATTAACGTTTCATTTCCTTGCATGCATATCTAATCCGATTATTGTAACTGATCATTCTTTTTCAGTACCTGTTGTGACAAGTGCAAGAGGTGTCCCATCTGCCGTATGTTTATAGAAGAACGTTTACTTGTAAATGATGTGTAGTTACACTATCGACAAAGAAACTTAGTTTCCCCCGAGCTTTTCCTTTTGATCAGACGAACAAGTTAGATGGTGAATGCGGTTTTATTGAGTCATGTCACCACAAGTACATTGTTTTATCTGATTTCATATGTGTATTCGTCTGAATCGAGTTGTGTCTGTCTTGTGAACTGTGTATATCATCCACAAGATAATTGTAATTCTGGCAATAGATTCTATAAAGCAATTGTTAGACCAGCTCTGTGCATATTTTCTCTGATCTATCAAATGTGTTATGGCATTTGACATTTTTAGCAATTGTAATCTGAAGTTGGAATATATGCACAGAATATTTGATATGAAGGAAAATGTTTTCCTTCATACCATTTTACAGTATCGTTATCTCATACAACTCCTCGTTCAATTCTTTTGAATTCATAGGATCTTATAAATCGTTCGATTGAAGAGTTGTACCAATTTAGTCATGTTTTATATTCCCATTGAAGTTATGTTCATTTGGCATGAGTGGCCTACGCGCTCTTACTTGTTGTCCTATAGCCGGTGAGTCCTTTGAATCATAGGAATGACAAAATCAGTAGATATCGAGCTTTATTATTATTGGTTTTGTTTTGCATCAATACAAAGGAAAATGACAAATATTACATCAAAATAAGGGCAAATACTCCAATAAAAATTAGGGAAAATGCATATAAAAGTAAAAAAAAAAGTTGTCCTTCACACGACTCAGCAATACAATAAAGACGAATTTAATGAGGCTTTCTCGATCAACAAATAGATGAATTGAAATAGCACAAATTGCAAACAAGTTCTAATTAGTTGACATTTTGAGGATTTCATCCATCTTTAAAAGGAAATCATTGAGACACTCATCCATAGTGCAAAAGGACTCATTTGGTTATAAATCACAAACTTCAAGGTCTTGTTTGCCATCAATTGAAAATCCAATTTGACAGCCCTTTATGAAAATTTCATGTGTCAAAGATGCAACTACACTTCTAGGGATTATTTTCTCTGCAAATTAAAGACAACAGATTAAAAATTAATATAATCTATTGAAAATTATGATTTAAAAAAATACACTAATTGTGATGCAAGTTGCAAATATTCTTTCCACTCTAAAATTTTATTTTTTCAGATAGTTAAAAAAAATATTTTTGATTTTCGTAAAATGAATCATTTCATTCTCCAAGTCGCATAAGTAGTGACCTATACGAAGAGGTATACGATTGTACACTTTTTTGGAAAAATAGCCAAAAAAGTGGCTATTTTTCAATTACAAGTAAAACAAAATGTATATTTGTGGATTTTACGGTTCAGGCCTTTGTTTCCTACATGAATCCAGTGAAATTTAATCACTTTTCATATTTAAAACAAAGTACCAAGAATTAAATGGTAGGACCATGTGCACGTTAACGATGATGCTTTGTAGCGATATTAGTGCCATATAAAATGAAACGGAAATAATATATTTATACCTGCAGCAATATTTAATAGGACATCCTCAGTGATTGTAACTCTTGGTAATATTTTCCCAATTTTATTTTCCCAAAGATTAGCAATTTCCTTCATATTAAGGAAATTACATTTTGGTCGAAAATGTACACATTTATTCAATGTTCTTTTGTCTTCTGCTGCTTTTATAGTGAATTTTCCAATATCAGCACCAGCCACAAAATAAGCTGCATTTATTTTTTTTAAAATTAAAGAAATTAATTCTGAAAAATAGAAATAAAAATTAGTGAATATAAAACAATTATATTGTCCAAGGAAAGTCAATTATTACTCATTTGTAGGAAAATAACATTGTAGGTTAATTTTCTTTTTCTTTACGTGTATATACCCATTATATATTGAATTCACTTAACTTCTTCGTCGATATTTTACTTTTTGTATTTTTGATTTTGTATAAAAACATATATCAACACATAAACACTACAAAAGAAATATGAATAATCGTTGGACAATTTCTATCGGTAAACAACAAAAAATTGTAGCTAATCTATCTATTAGTTATAAAAGGAATTTTAAAAGAAAAGAAACAGGAAAAGAAGTTTATTGAAAATAATTTTTTTATCAGAAAAATAAAGTGTGTGTTTATTAAGAAAACGATATCTTTGATCTAACTAAGTAACAAAATAAGGTATATTTGACCAAATTAAATTTCTGGCTCTGTCACTGATAGACACACA
>JAJOOS010012727.1:0-12725 GCA_029582725.1 Solanum chiquidenum
AGTGTTGAACCACAATGTTTTTGTGTGGAAGAAAAATGGAATTTGGACTTTTATTTTTGTTCATTGGTCAATTACGTGTGAGAAAAGAATTTGCTTTTGGCCAAAAATATGAAAAATATAAAAATCTATGAATCTTAGGAGCAGTGTAGTTGACTTTGTCAACTTGAATTTAGATGCTTTTTATATATTGGCTTACCTCATTTAACTTTTTTCTAATTGTGTAGGGTAGGGAGCTTGCTTTGTTTTTCCTCTTTCCTATTGTTTTCTTAATTAATTTTTCGAGTTTAAGTTATATAAATCGTACATGTAACAAAAGTATCTATGATAGACATTAGCTAATATGCTATTATAAGTGTATGAAGGTAGGATCAAGCTAATATTCTGCTTGTGAGCGTAATGGTATAAGCCTGATTATGTGACCGATACTTAAAACCCTTTTTTATTTATTAATATCTTAGACAATCAATCCAACTCTACCTCTCATTTTTTGGGAGTTTATGAAAGTAAAAGTTGTAATTTGTTGGTAATGTCTTGTCAAGGACTTGGGCCTGCATCTATTCATTAGATGAGTAGAACTATCTCCATGGTTTGGTCCATTACCATAAAGCCCAAATGGACATTGAGAAGGATAAACTCACTTTAATGGCACATACTCACCCTGACTACTCTCCTCTCCCCACCATGTATATATGAGGGCAACAAAAGTGGAGCATACGATGATGTAACTTGTTGAAGGAAGGTTGTAGGTGATGACGATGTCGCTTGTTGAAGAAAGGTTGTTGGTTATGGTGCGTTCTACTTCTTTTCTAGGGTGGGGCATTGAAATCCTTTGTATTGGTTCTTGCATGGTAGCTAGTATAAGATGATGAAACACTGACCATTTTTTGGGAACTTTTTTTAAGATGACTGTGGTGTCTAGGCTAGCTTCCATGCACCTTGACTAATTTCATGGGATACCTGCCACCTCCCTCCAGCAGCAGGTACCTATTTTCTTAATAGGTGGCAAAACGACTACGTGTGTGTGTTAAAAGAAAGCCCATTATCCCTCTTTCTAATTTGACTGCCAAAATTATCCTGAACAAATATGGACTTCTCAACTTAAAAGCTCTGCATTATGTAAATCCTCTTCTGTCAATGTAACATACAGAAAAGAGAAATCTTTACAAGTCATGGTAACAATGTGGATATGGAAATAAAATGAGGAACCTGAACATATCAAGGTAGGCTAGGAGAAAGTGTAGGCTTTGCTACTTTGAGTTCTCCACAATCACTGATATAAACAGTCTTGAGTGGCTTATTCCAGATTGCGCGAGCAGTTTTTGCTCTTCCATCTCCAATAAGCTCAGCAAAATCATTATATTGTCGAATGTTTTCGGATGGTTTATAAGTGGGAATGGCAGCTATGGTTGTCACAATATCCAAACCTGCAGTACACTCCAAGAAAAGGTAAAAAAAGTGAGCTTTTGACGTAACAGACGGATACTGTTTCAGCATGTAAGTTTCATGATAGTAACTAGGCAGAAAAATGTAATAGTGTACACAAGTAGTGGCATGTCACTTCTAGTAATGCAGTGCTTTCGCTGCACATATATCCAGCAAGGAACTAATCATTCTCGTTTTCTTTTGTTTCTTCCTTCTGGAGCATAGAGTCGTTTTATACCATCCGAGAAGGTCTTCGTTAGTTTTATTTTTATATGAAACCCCATCCTCATACTCCCCTTCCCGGGGGCGAACAGTAGCTTTTCCTTCTTTTCCCTCATGGAGACTCTTAACTCCAAGCCTTAGTTGGAGGTGAAGCTGTGAAGGGTCCTTCCACTAGGCAGACTCTCTACTCTTGTTTCGCCCATTGAAGCCTTGCGGAAACTAAGTTGAAAGCATACTTCCCACTGTTCACAGATGTGAATTAATCCCACATCACAGCATGTTCAGACCACTACCTTTTACATTAGTCTTTATTAACAAGAATTTGCATAGTTTCTCGTCCTACTTTTCTCTACAACACGGTTGACTAAATAATAGAGAGCAAGACTTGATCCCTGTCTAAAACTGACAATTATACACCAGCCACAGCAATATCTACTGCAAAACAACAGAGCAACACAAAGAAACATATTGGTGAATTGACTAATTAAGATGGTGTGTGAACAACTTCTAATATCACCAGGCCTCAAAATCACTCAGCAATATTTGTTCTATGCTGTAGCCAGTAGGTAAAGTCTTCTCAGTCGGTGTTAGTACTATCTACTTTTCAAAACGACTCCGTAAAAGTTCTGTTTGCCTTAACTATTGGGAAAGAACCATCTCGATTTATGCATTTGTTTGCATCATGTTTGTTCCTTCAATTTCTTTACCTATTTTGACCTGGTAGAACACATCCCATATTAAGCAGCAGGTTAATGTTTAACTTGAAACAACATTTATCTAATAAGTCCTAATTGCACATAACAAGGTCACTCTGGATCATATCACACAAGCCTAAGCACCCACAAGTGTCTTACTGTGAGCCAAATAGTGCAGGAGACTTGAAAAGTCGAGGTAAACTTCAACTTCTCTTACAGTGCTATTTAATTGGCGCTACATGATATAGTGTATTGATCTTCTGCAAGTCAATCAGCATCTAATGCAGCGCTGTGACCAGCAACCAAAGAAATTCATTATGCACACATCCCACCCCATATAAGCATGAATTGAACTATAGTAATATTACACTGACAAAAAGTACTACTATTACTTTAGTTTAAAATTGATCACAGAAGGTCCTTTATTAAAACAATAAAAAATTAATTATAGAAGGTTACTTACCCTTTTATCCAGATATCCAATCTAAAAACATACTATGGACAATTTTACTTGTATTTGATTTTTAAGAAAGCTGCACATTTAAAAATTCCTTCTTCTATAGGTGTATAAAAGTTAAACGCTATAAGCATACTCTTTGCTAGAGATGTATACATATCGATTAAGAATCAATAAAGAAAATGCAAAATTTTGCCAGATTTCTCTTTCTTCCTTCCCCACCTTCCACTCCTGTAATCGTCCCTTCTTGCTCATATTATTCTCTACTGTCACTCCCTGCTTCTTCAATTTTCACTCATTCCCTTTTTTCGCATTTCTTCATTTCTCCCTTTGTTCCCATACTAGCCCATTAAATCCTTTCCTTTCATCTGTTTAAATTTAAGTTCCAGAAAGAATTCTCTCCTTTTAGTTATTCTTCATTTAGTTACCGCTTCGAGCTGAGATTAGAAAGATATTACATTTCCCCTTCCATTTTCATACTCCTAGGCATATCTATATACTTTGCCTACTTAGTCATGAGTGAACCTACCCTTTGCTTTCAATCTAACAACTGCTAGGAACGACCTGTAGTTGACTAAATTTTTTATTTTCCTACTATTTTTCATTACCTAGGTTGCCATGTTTGGTAGAGTCAATGTTGAGACATGTTATCCCTCTGTGATTTTTGTCAATTTTTTTAGTAGCTAACAGCAAAATCGGAACTTGCAAACATTTCACTGACATGCCATTCACTGAAATTTTTGGTCATCATTTGTCCCTATCTGCTTGAATCAGTTTCAAGTTTAAGTATCTGGCATATTGTCTTAGGTGGTTAATAGAAGTTTGGTCCAACAACACCAACGAGAGTGTACCCAGACCTTACAGCTGTTTCCAAAAGACTGAGGTGCCTCTGTTATTGGTTTGAGCAGCAGAAATGATGATTAAAAGGATAGGAGATGAAAAAAATCCATATTAAACACAGACATCAAGGTTTGAGATAGCCCAAGGATTACAGTGCCTTGGACATCTAGTATAATTACTCCATCCGTTTTATTTTGTTTGACTTGACAAGGAGTTTAAGAAAGTAAAGAAGACTTTTGAATCTTGCAGTCTTAAACTAAAGATATGTAGAATGTACCGAAATATTGTTTCATCTTGTAGTCTTAAACATGCCAGGTGGAAAGTTCAAACTAAAGAGTTACCAAAAAAGTAAAAAAACATTCTTTTTGAAACGTACTAAAAAGGAAAGTACAAACAAATTGAAACCGAGGGAGACAAACAAAGTGAAACCGAGGGAGTACTTCTTTTGATTGAACCGTTAAAAGTGAAGTCTCAAATCACTTAACCAAAAGATACAATGAGCAAAACTTGATACATCAGGGATGATTATGTGAGGTTTTTGCTTAAAAAAAATTCTTTTCTAAGTAAAGAAAATGGCTTTGAATTTTATTATCATTAAAGTAATAAAGGACCTCAAAGTGAACGACACAATAGCAAAGTCATAGACTGATTCTAGTCTAGAACTATTTCAGATCCATACGATCAATCAACAATGCCTCAATTCCAGATTACTTGGGGTCAACAATATGAATACTCTATCCATCCAGCTTTATTAGGCCCATTACTCAATAAAAGTGATAACTCTGGAAATATTCCTCGTTCCTCCATATTTCTATACCTCTATTTAACCTTTAAATCGATCTTCTTTAGCAGATAGGCACATGGAGGTATTGACTCTTACTATCAATTGAATGGAAAGAACCGCGTCACTTTACCTTACGAATATCTAAACGTAAAGATCACTTCTCGACTAGCAAGTTAACATTTTCTTAAGCAAATATTTACTTTGTCACAACATTGACAAACACTACGACGAAGCACCCTTTTACACTAAACATGCAGATATGCCAACTACAAGAGTAAAAGTCTCCCAATGTTAGCTCAGTTGGTAACGTGGAGTATAGTGCGATTAACTAAAGTGTTCAACTTCTATACACTAACAATATAAAAGACCTTTTACACTATGGTCGCCTAAAAGATAACTACAACAATTTTCCATATAAATTGAAATTATTAACTTGAATATAAGGCATGCTACCTTCTACAACAGGTTAAAATAGACCAATATGTAAACATTCATTACATTTTCAGTGTATATAAAGTGGAGGACTGTAATGGGATTAACTTAAGTGTTTAACTTCTACACACTGACAGCTCAATCACCTAAAAGATAACTATGGTAATTTATAACAATCGAGATAACTAACTCGATATAAGGCATGCTACCTTCTACAACACATTCAAATAGACTAATAGATAAAATTCATTTACATCTTCAGTGTACAACAAGAACATACGCAGTGTAATTCCACAAAATAGTGTCTTGGGAATGTGGAATGTACAGTATACGCGGACCTTACTCCTACCTCAAGTGTACGCAGACCTTACCCCTACCTCAGAGGTAGAGAGGTTGTTCCCGACAGACTTCGCCGTCAATGTACATAAGTTAAACTGAACTAAAGGAGATAAATTTGTAGATTCTGAGAACTCACCTTCAAGAACAGTTCCAAAAACAATATTCTTGCTATCAAGCTGAGGACAAGGTCCAGGTCCAGTAGTAATCAAAAACTCCACATTATGATAATTTGGATTCAGCTTAAGATCATCATCATCATCATTCTCAGATAAAGGCAATGAAACAACTCCAGCTCTAGAATGTTCCAAAAGAAAAGCTTTAGATTCAATTGACTCTACATTCCTAATTAACTTCAATGGCGGTTTCACTTCTCCTTTATCTCTTCTCCCCTGTCTCCCCGCCATAAAAAACTGTCCCGGAAATATTTTCTGGACCAAAGTACCCTTATAAGTCGATCCAGACGAACCAGTACACATAGCTTTGAAATTCGACACAGTAATCGGAACTAGGTTACCGTAAAGCCCTAGAACAAGTCGACCAATTGGTTCAGAATCAGCGCAATTAGAGAGATCATCTCCGAGATTCCTGTTTGTGAAGTAATTAGGACATATACTGAAGTCTAAGAAGACTCGTTCAGTGATAGTGGTGTCCGGTGACGGCGGTGGGGCGGCGACGGAAGTGGAGATGGTGGTGGGAAATGTGAGAGTGGTAGAGAGGAAGAGGAGGTTACGGCGGTTGAGGTGGGGAGAAGGAGGGAAGGGGGGAGGTGGAGTGACGGCGGAGATGAGGAGGAGTAGGGAGGAGGGTGGCGGAGCAGCCCATGATGACGACGGTGCATGGTGGTGGAGAAGAGTAATAGAGAGTTTGAGAAGATTAGATAAATTTGATTACGTGGAGAGTGCAGGCCACACAAAGAGAGACTAGGTGGGGACTACATTTTTTATATTTTAGTACAACTTATAATATCTATTAATCCGATTCAAAATATGAAAAAAGTAAACACACGAAGAAGTCAAAGGTTTCAACATTTACTATATATAATATCATTTAAACCATTTTTGAACAACGTAATTTTCCGCTGAAGGGGTTCAAATAAACACCCTCGGCCCAACCTGGCTCTGCCCCTGCAGTGTACATTATTTTTCTGAAGTAGAAAATGAATGGAACATTTGCTCATATACACATCCTGAAGAGGAAAAACATTTTTTCGTTTTTTACGTTTGTAGTAAGTATGAAATTGCCACTGATGTATATATGAACTTACCAGAGTACAAAATATGGGATCGACAAAAGCAGTCTACTCAATCCATCGGAGAGCTGACTATACCCGAAAATCCTATGTTGCTTGGACTCTTCAAAAATGTGATCATCGGGTCCTTCAAAAGTAGTATGAGTTTGAGCAACTTAGTGAAAATCTATGAACTATTTGCTAAGGATGGAGTTGTATGTTGTACATTTGGGACTGGTGAATTATTCGAAGAAGAGAATTTGGAAGCTGTTATTGACAATGTCATATCTTTCTGTTTTTGCCTTTTAGGGGATATATTCCTACCGTGGACGCAAGTGTTTGGTTGTTTCCCCTTCTTTTGATGCAATGCACAGCTGCAGTTGCGATGATAAGGCCTTCTCTCGATGTCCATGTCTAACATCGACAAGCTTCCATCAAAGACGACACACTGAAGCATCATTTCAGCTGCTCCACTAGTCATGTTTTTCTCTCTCGATCGTCCTCTTTCCTACTATGAGAGGTAAAGTTTGATTGTTCTTGAAATTCTTTGTCTGTTTATAAGGCTTATATAAGAGCTAACAAACATTAATTTACATGTCCAACTTTGCGGATTTTGGTAGAATCAAGGGCTGTTTTCTGTTTGTTTTGGCTGTCTTATTACCAATGAAACAGACGTTTTTTCCTATGATTCTTTTGTCCATCCTGCAGTCTTGGAATAATTTTTCGATGTACTTACTTGTAATTGAATGACTGAAAATCTTACATGCTTTATTTGTCTTATGCAACTGGTTAGCATTGGTGTGATTGTTCTTGTTATTGTACTTCTCTAACGATTCCCTCGAAGTACTTGATTCCTCCTTGGAGTTCTCTTCCTCGACTCCGGGACCAAGAGAGAAAGAATCATAACAATTTAATACTATATTTGATCTGGTTAGCTTAGTTTTTCTGGGTTTCTACTTTGTACTTTGCATACGTAGTCGTGTCTTGACTTGAGTAGTTTTTTTTTTGGGAGAAGTATTTTAATCTACTTTTGTTCTTAATTGCTGGATATGTCAATTACAATAAGAAACAAGAAACATATATCATAGACTAATAATTGGATGTATCAAGATCTTTTAAATTACTAGTACATCTTCATCTATATCGAGGACGTGATCCTAAATAGGAGAGTATGGAGGTCGAGGATTAAGGTAGAAGGTTAGCAGATAGTTGAGCAATTACTCTCTTTCATATCAATGACAGTGTTATCAAAAGCAAAAGGCGCAAAAAAACTCTAAGGTTTATAGGGGCTTTAAACGCAAAGTGCACATGCAACACGGACTGTAATGAAAAAAGATGAAAAGGGAGGAAAAAGAAATACAAATATATTGAAATTTCCATTATTTCAACTAGCTGTAGTTTCTGTGTGACTCTGTTGCACATTCAACTATGCTGGTTCTGTTTTAAAACTGCTTGATGCAGCGTATGAACGATGAACCAGTCGTTCAAATTGATTACGTGAGGCATATTAGAACTTTCCAAGATCCATGTACTTCGCTTAATTTCGGGCTAGAAGTTTATTTGCTTGTATGGAGAAATGCTTTGTTTCTTCTCATAAATGACCTGAAATCTGTGTGCGCGCGATCACAATTATTTTTAGGTGAATATTGCTGTTAGTACTATGCATCTCTTCTCAGTTTGACATTCTCGATCCATAAATTTTTTCTTTCATCGGCTAATTATGGACGTGGCTTTCCCCTCTCGACTGTTTTCTGGTATTTAATCACATATTTTTGGAGAAAAGTTGAAAACATGTATTAAGCCATTTGGAATTTTTACATCCAAAATAGCTCGGTGCGCTAAGTTTCCGCTATACACGGGGTCCAGGGCAGGGCAGGGATGAACCACAAGAGTCAATTGTACGCAGACTTACCTGCATTTCTGCAAGATCCTGTTTCAACAGACTTCTGGTCACATGACAACAACTTTACCAATTACGCTAAGGCTGTCCTTCGATTATTACCACACTCACAAACACAAATCTGACATTTACGAGAAAATCTGAAGAGACAATATTAGTATTCAAGCCTTTTCTGGAGATGGAGAAACCGATGATATGAAATTTTGGACTGATCCAGTGGAACTGGCAGATGGTGTAAAAAAAAAAGATTACAAAGTATTTCCTTGTATTTGATGTACAGAATATACATTAAAATAGGCCATCCTGATATTCTCCTTGACTTAATTTATTTAATGAGCTTAGTTTTATAATCTCAAGGATGTAAACCGTTTTAACAGTAGTTTAGGTTAAGTAAATTATTCTTAAATTGGTTGAAGTATAGAGAAACTAGTAACGTAAAATGACGAAAAGAAGAAGCATAATGAACTATGAACAAACCATTTGTCTTAGTGAAGTGATGGTGAGTTCGTAATGTACAAAGGAAAATGAATCAACTACTTGCTAACGTTAGAGCTGTATGCTGCTGTACGTACACTCCTGAACGATTAATTAATTATCTCGAGACGATGAAGATGGAAAACTAAATTTGGAAGCTTCTATTGACAAAGTCATATCTTTCCGTTTTTGCCTTTTGCGGAATGATATATTCCTACTATATATGGACACAAGTGATGAGACTTTCGTGCAAATATTGACATAGCTTTTCCATCTTGGGACGGAGAGCTTGGCGTAATTGGTAAAGTTACTTCTATGTGAGGTCATGGATTCGAGTTGTGGAGATAACCTCTTTGCATAAATGCAAGATAAGACTGTGACCCTACTCAGTGGAAGCCTAGTGCACTGAGTTGCTTTTTAAATTTCTCTATCTTGGATGCTTTTGGTATTAACTCTTGCATATATTTAAAGAGCAGTCGAAAACACGTTACAAATCCATTTGGATTTTTTGAAACAATTCTTGGAAATGTGAATTCATTGTTAAAGAACTTCTCTTGAAATCGTTCTTTAACTCTAAAGAGTAATTCAGTATGTTCCATGTTATTTTGCATATCATCATTTTTACTCAAACAGAAATCATACATTTTTGTAAAGGCAAAGAAGGATCAGTAAGAACACAAAGGACAGATAAACAAGAAAACTAGAGGGGACGATATTAGCAACTAGACCATTTTTTTAAGACGGAGAAACCGATGAAAATGAGTAGTAAATAGATCTGGTGAAAGTGACAGATGGTTCAGAAAAGGCTTACAAAGTATTTCCTTGTATATTGCGAAGGGAAATGTAAGTACAGAAAAGACATAGACGTAGGCCATTCCGACATTATTCCCTTTGACTTTACTGATGAAGCAGAATGAACTATGAACAAACCATTTGTCTTAGTGAAAGAACGAGATTTGATAGACTACAAGGAACATAATTTGTTTGACAATGAGGATGAGAAGTGTAAATAACAAACCAGTGGACTAATTTCGGGGACTATGGGAGCCTAACAGGACGGAAGAAAAGAATGTGAAAGATGAAGTGATGGTAAGTTAGAAAGTTTAGAATCAGTGTACAAACTCTGTTAGTGAACAAAAACTAATTCTACTAACGAATGTGTACAATGTGATCAATTTCAGAATGCAAATGCTGCATTCTCAGTGTTCGCTAAAGTTAAAATCTTTTGAATCCTGGAAATAAAGAAAACAAGTTGCATTTCTTTTTCTTTTGTAAATTTGCATCACCTATGAAGCGGATACTGAAGTATACATGTACTTACCAGAATGTACAAATAAGGGAAAATCTATCAACTACTTGCTAACATTGAAGCTGTATGCTGTATACTCCCAAGTCCCAACTGATTAATTATCTCGAGACGATGAAGATGGAGAAGTGAATTTGGAAGTTTCTATTGACAAAATCATATCTTTCTGGTTTTGTCTTTTGGGGAATGATACATTCCTACTGTGGACACAATTGCTTGGCTGTGATATATCCCCCTTCTGTTTGTGCAATGCACAACTGCAGTTTTTATGGTAAGGCCGTCTCTCGATATCCATATCTGACATGGACAAGCTTCCGTCAAAGACACACTGAAGCATCTTTGCAGCTGCTCCAGTGGCCATTCTATTCTTTCTAAAGGTGTTTGGATAGTGAGGTGAGTTTTTCACTGTCTATGTGTGTGCATGTGATGTCGACGTGGTTATTTTGAACATTTTTTCATAATTTTGCAAAGGGTTTATATAGAATACAATCTCATGGATTCACTAGCCTTACTATGATATGGAGGGAATAATCTAGGTAGAAATTTGTTATCTGTTCCTGTTATTGTAGTTCTCTTGTGATTTCCTCAAAATAAGTGTTTTCTCCTAGGAGTTCTCTTCCTTGATTACTGGTTTCTACTTTGTACTTTGCACTTTGCACTTTTAGGTGTATTGAATTAAGTATTGTTTTTAAGTTACTGATTATTCTAATGAAGACTTGTACCAATTTATAGGAGACTCAGCAAGGGCAGATTCTTTTGTACTATTTTCATCAGCAAATGGTTATTTTATGAGCAGCTTGTGCCACATAATGCTCCAACAAAATTTCATACATTGCCTCTGTTGACCTTGGAATTTCCATCTGCTCATGTTATTCAAATCGATCTAATGCTCCCTCCGTTTCAATTTGTTTGCCTGGTTTTGACTTGACACAAAGTTTAACTTATAAAGTAAAGAAGACTTTTGAATCTTGTGGTTTTAAACTAAAGGTATGTAGAATATATCAAACTTCCTTTTAATCTTTGAGGTCTTAAACATGTCATATGTAAGGCAAGAATTTAAGAGTTGTCAAAAAATGAAAGAGACTTTCTTTTTGAAACGAACTAAAGAAGCAAGTAAGACAAACAAATTGAAATGGAGGGAGTATACTACAAATTGTTACTGCAACCAAATGATACTTCTGATCATATCTTTAAGTAGATTGCTACAATGTCAATGAAAATATAATTTCAATTGTATAATTTTCCTTAACCTGTCCAAGTTTGAGTACAATAATAATAAGATTCGGTTTATTCATGAGATACTGATACATAGTATGTGATTATGTCTGAGCTGCCCATTGTATTGATGCAAAGACAGTATCTTGCTCTATTTAAGGTGTCAAATTTTGATAATAGCTCGAGGATGATTGAGGCATAGTTGATTGAGGATATGACAAAATTTAATGTTAAGCTTATGAACGAGTTAGCATGGCTTAGTATTATAAGTTTTATTTGACGTATGAACTTTTGTTTTATCGGAGAATTAAAACAAACTTAACATTTCAAAGTTCGAAAGTTGTCACACCCTCGTGTGACTGTATTGTCTCATTTGACTGTGCTGGTTCTAAATAAAAATGCATGATGCAGAGAATCATCCTGTTCAACAGTTGTTCAATGAATTAAGTGATGTATTTTTTTCTCTGCCTGCAATATGCTATGTCCACTATCGGAATTATTTTAAGGTGAATATTGCTGCTAGTACTAAACTATGCTCCTTTTATCTTTAGCGTAACTGGTAAAGTTGTTGCTATGTGTTCTGCAGGTCATGATTTAAAAATTCATTATTTAACCTAAACTAAGTCCTTGTACAACACAAATGTTAAACTAATGCACCATGTTAGACCATTGAGATTATAAAACTAAGCTCATTTAGTAAAGACAAAGGGAGTAATGCCATAATGGCCTACTATTATGTTTGTTTCTGTACTTACCTTGTCTGTCACAAAATACAACGAAATACGTACACACATACTTTGTAAGACTTCTGTAAACCATCTTTCATTTCATCAGATCTGTTTACTTTTCATTTCATCAGTTTCTCCGTTTTCAGAATAATGTTTTAGTTGCTGATATCGTCCCCTCAAGTGTTTTTCTTTATCTCTCTCCTTTGCCTTTATGTAAATATACGGTTTCTGTTTTGAGTGTAGTGTGATTATAGAAAATGAAGATATGCATAACAAACTGGAACATACTGTTCATTCTTTTTAAAAAAAGTTTCAAGAGAAGTTCTTAACAATGAATTCACATTTCCAAGAATAGTTTCAAATATCCAAATGGATTCGTAACGTGGTTTCGACTGTTACATTACATCACCCTAAGTGGAAATAAAAGAAAAAGAAGGAAAAATAGAAGAAAAAAAACAGAAAAAGGAGAAGTGAAGATCAAGAAGCTCTGGTAAATTTGGTTTGAAAAATTTACTATGTGATAGAAGAAAAGCAGTACATTCAACTACTTGCTGAAGTCGGAGCTGTATGCTGTACACTCGCGCTGAATGAGTTATTGCAAGAAGAAGATGGAGAAGAGAATTGAGAAGCTGCTATTGACAAAGTCATATCTTTCTGGTTTTGCCTTTTGGGGAATGATATAT
>JAJOOS010012728.1:0-19257 GCA_029582725.1 Solanum chiquidenum
ACACCATTCTTCTTCATCTTTTTACACCAAGTGTAGGTGGTGGTGGCTAAAGGACCTTTCCTAGAAGTGATGAGCTTGGCTTACTATTCCCAAGTTCGTGTGTGTCCTTAAATATTCAAGGACCTTTATGTTAAAGAGTTTCCTTAAGTTCAATGTATTAGATAGTAGTTTCTTTTGTATTGTAAGGGATGTGTCCCTCTTGTGTTGTAGTCGTGTTTTAAAATGGCTACTTTGAAACGTAGTATTCCGATTTTATATTAAAGGTTTAAATGAGGTGACTTTCTAAGTTTTGTTATATTATGAAAAGTTTTAAATTTTATGCTATTTTTCAATGATAATGCTATGACGAATGCTAAGAACTTGTATAAGACGTCCGACAGGTCGAATACACCGGTAACGACTAGGGGGTGCTCTCAGGTCGTTACAAACTTGTTATCAGAGCATATGGTTAATAAAATGGTCTTAGGATTCAACGTCTCATGAGCCACGTCTAGTAGAGTCTTGTTCATCGATGTGAGTCGAGACACATCTATGAGCGAGAGGCTGTAAGACGATAGAAGTTTCACTTTCTTCATTACTCTTGTGTCGTGCCATAGAGCTTAACTCCATATGATCTCTCTCTCTTATTTTCCCTTGTCCGGTGGTCTTCTAGATTTGATTACTTGGAAGGGGTGATGTGGCAAGGATCGAGGGAAGACAAAGTGATTTTTAATGCTTTTTATGATGTGGTGACTATATGAGTATATATGATGGTAGATTTAGAAATCGTATTGTGATGGCAATCATGGCTATGTTTGATGAGGTTGGAAGCATTGCATTGAAAATGTTGTATGGTGGTGTAGTTCTTGTATGATAAGAGTCGTTATGGCAAAAATGAAATCCTTTTAGGATGATGAGTTGATTTATGGTGATGGGTATTGATAGTACAAAGTGATGGTGTAGATTTGAGGAGTTTTGAAGGAATGTGGTAACTAGTGTGAGTTGAAAGTTGCCCTTTCTTTATGAGTGATGCTTCATGGTTGTTCTTGTGTGAATCAGAGTTCTTGTGTAGGCTTTCCCTAAGAGAGGAAAAAGGGATTTTGTTCCATGAATTGGGATAGTGTTTTTCTCTAAGGTGAACTTGCAGAGTTGCATGTATCCCTTAGTTCATGGGGAGGACAAGAGAATAGATGTTGACCAACTCTAAATAAGATAGTTGTTTTGTAAGGTTGATCTTAAGTATGGTCATTCCAAGAGGGTGTTTAGATAATACCTAGGCATGGTTGAGCGGAAAGATACACCAAAGGTGATGATAAGGGTATGATGTGATAAAGAGATGATTAAGCTCACCCCAAGTGGGGGATAGTGTGCCTATATGGTAAGGTTTTAAGTGCCCTTAATATTTCTATATTGAACTTCCTTAAGTTCTCCATGTTGAGAACCACTTTGGGTGATAGCTATGAAGTCGAGTGGTATAGATACTCATTTTTTTTGGGTTCTGGAAATCCTCACCTAAGGGAGTATAGTGAAGATTTAGTGGAGAATGGTTTCTACCTTAGAGATAAAGGAGGTAATGATTAAAGGAGTTTGCATAACTTGATCCCAAGAGGGGGACATTGTGCCTAATTGGTAAGTGATAGTTCTCTTGGGTACTTTAATGTGCTCTTAGATGGGTTTACCCTAAGTGGGGGATAATGAGTGAGTAGTAAGGTTGTTGATATCATTATCTTTTCCTTCTATTCTTATTCAAGCTTGAGACCAAAGAGTTCCTAGTAGCTTGTTCATGTTTTGGAGTCTTGCATATGATTATGAGTTGCATGATCTCCGTATGTTATGCATGTCCTAGAAGACACTATGTTATGCATGTTTTGAAGGATTCTTATTACATAAAAATGGAATTTTACTAATAAAATTCATGTTTCTCATGTCAATATGCATCTTTATATGGTGAATGCACTCTTGACTTCGTGAGGAAGAAAGTATGAGCATGCTTAGGTTAGAAGTTGAGAATTTCTCCTTAAATGAATTGACCTTTGTGTAATGCTTGCTTATGAGTTTTATGATGCCATGTGTGTATGTTGTGACTACGAGAAGGTAGTCTCTCCTTGAACATAACTAAACATGGTAATGGCATGTATGATCTTGATAGTATGATGATTAAATGATAATACTAGTTGATGATCTATAACCCTCATGTTAGGGTGCAACTAGTATGAATTGCTTAATTGCCTCATGAGTGGAAATGTTGATCATGTCAATGTTTGCATTTGAAAGACATTGCATATTGGACCCTATGATGATATAAAAGGGGTAAATATCATGTCATGATTAGGAGAAGGTAGTTCCTCCTATGAACATGAGAAAGGCCTATGTGGTTGATGCATTATGAGTCGGTGAATAAAGTTTCTACTTGCTTGTGTTGCATGAGCTGATTTGAAGTATATGCTTAAATGATTTCTTATGATAAAGTTCCATAATGTGCTATAATGATATAGTTGCATGTTGTGTTTCTTTGGTGTTTGAAATGAGAATGAAGATTTGGAGAAGGAAGTTCCTCCAATGAAATGGGAAATAATAAAGTTGATGCATAAAGAGTTGGTACATGTGTTGCTACTTTCTTGAATTGCACAAAGTTGTTTTGAGCCTTTTATGTGGAGTTGATGTTCCTCCTTGATGTGTGCTCGTATGTTGATGTTGTATGTTGTGTATTGTGAGCTGCTAGATGCTTTGTTGAGACCTCGGAAGTGTTTTAAGTGTCATTCGAGGACGAATGCTCCTAAGTGGGGGATATTGTAACACCCCTCAAAATAAAGTAGGATAAAGTAGAGCCTCACATGGATTTTATGCATTAATAACTTGTTAAAATAATGAAGAATAGCCTTTTAGTCAGTTTTAAAGTGTTTGGAAGTCAAACGTGAAGGGACGACCAAGACATTCGGAAACTAGTCTTTTACGTGTTGATGTGTTCTAGTATGTTGTTCATGTTTTTATGTGTTGTTTGGAGTCTAAAATAAGTGGAGGTGACCCTAGTGTCTTAATAAATGCTTTTAGGGTTAAAACGTTCGGGTACGGCTCCTTGGGTTGCTTGAGAAAAGGAGTTAAGATAAAGAGGAAGGTAATGTATTGTATGCATTGAATGTGCCTAAAATGTTATAAGTGGCCTTATGTGCTATTATGAATGGTTTCCATGTGTATGATGATGTATGTGGTTTATATTGTTCCTAATGTGTTAAAGGTTCATGAAGTTTCTCTAAAAAGGCATGATGCATGGTTTCCAACTAAATGTCCCTTTTAAAAACATGTTTTTGCATGGTTATCATACTTAGTGCATTCCTGTACTAACACCATTCTTCTTCATCTTTTTACACCAAGTGTAGGTGGTGGTGGCTAAAGGACCTTTCCTAGAAGTGATGAGCTTGGCTTACTATTCCCAAGTTCGGGTGTGTCCTTAAAGATTCAAGGACCTTTATGTTAAAGAGTTTCCTTAAGTTCAATGTATTAGATAGTAGTTTCTTTTGTATTGTAAGGGATGTGTCCCTCTTTTGTTGTAGTCGTGTTTTAAAATGGCTACTTTGAGACGTAGTATTCCGATTTTATATTAAAGGTTTAAATGAGGTGACTTTCTAAGTTTTGTGTTATATTATGAAAAGTTTTAAATTTTCTGCTATTTTTCAATGATAATGCTATGACGAATGCTAAGAGCTTGTATAAAACCTCCGAGAGGTCGAATACTCCGGTAACGACTAGGGGTGCTCTCGGGTCGTTACATTTGGTGAGGAGACTAAGTCTCAAATAACGAAGCCAATCCACGGCCTGTCAATCCATTGACGGCCCGTCAATGGGGCTTGTGGATGGTTGCTGTTTTTTACAGCTTTTAGGCCAGCGTTGGGTCCTCCACACAACCAAACTGGCCTCTAACACCATTTTAAGTATTTATATAATATTACCAACACACGAGGCTCTAGTTTTACGAGTTCATTTTTAGGGTCGCTACTTGGTGGAAGTTAATGAAATTGTAGTTGCAAATACAATTTCACCTTTGTGATTTTGGCTTGCTCTAGATAGAGGTCGTAAAATTAAGACTACTTAATTGATGGGTCGACATAAGGTTCAGCTCGAGAGAGTGAACCCTAGTCCTTCTCTCACACACTCAGCTCGAGAGAGTGAGTGGGCTAAGGCGGAGGTTGTTCTTCATGCCGCAGGTGGGTGTCGGAGAGGAACCCATTTTATTCCGGCTATGTTGCTCGAGAGAGAATTTACCACCACTATAGTCTAGCCTAATTACAAATATTCAACACATTTATTATCAAGAACTTGTACCCAATAGTTTAGTTTATCTGATATTCCTATCACATCCCAAGAACCCCATCTCCTTGATTAGTACTCTTTGCCTTTTTGCTATTTTTTCTTACTTGTGACGAAAAACCCCATTGTTAATTGACACTTTTGTGTCACCTCTTAAATTTAGTATGTTTGTATTCGACAATGTTTTCATCTATGAGTAATTAGAACTTAATTTTATTTTTCTACTAGTTCTCTAAATCACTCCTTGTAGGAACGATCCTAACCCTTGGTTGGGTTATTATTCTATTGTTCGATCGTAGACAGTTGCATTAGAAGTTGTGTCTTGATTACACAAACATCAAAACGGCGCCGCTGTCGGGGAGTGCTGTTATTTGAGAATTCTTAGATTAGTAGAAGTTTTGTTCTTCTTAATCGTAGTTTACTTACTTTATTTTTAGTTTTGCTTATCTAGTTTGTATTGAAACAGAGGAAATGAGTATGGAGAACAATACTCGAGAGATAATGGAGTTTCCTTCATTAAAGGTAATGAGCTTCCGGGATCGTATCCTCACCTTCAAGCAATTGAAAGGTAAACGGATCCACAAGTCATGGGCTAGGTTTAATGAAGTAATCAATCAATGCCCAAACCATGAAATTCCCGACATAGCTCTCCTTGGCTGTTTCTACAGAAGTCTTGGTCCTTGATATAAGAAGTCGTTCAACCAACTGATCACGGGAGGCATTGCAAAACAACGATATGTGACAACAGCTCAACTGCTTAATCAAATGGTTGAAATGAACCAGGAAGTGGAAATGGATTTCATGTTGGCCATCCTAATGACTAAGATGGATGAGTTGGACAAAAATATGGTGAAGATTGAAGTCCAGTGTAAGAGGAGGGATAATTACATCTTGCCTCATGAGCGAAGAAGTCACAAGGATAATGAGGTTAAACTCCTTGAGGGAATGCTCTCAATCATTTTCCACAAGGTGACTGAGCAAGATAGAGAGCTGGAAGGAATGAAGACACTATTTGGGAGGCAACCCAAAACCATTGTTCTTATTTTGAGTTTATAAATAATGGTGTGTTGATTTTGTAGATTTAAGTGGTAAAGCGTTTGAAAAGTGCAGATGGGCGAAAGAATGACCTAGTCGGCGCATCGACAGAGGGGTTGGCGTGCCCGATTGAATTCGTCGTTTGGCTCAAAATCATAGTAATTTAGGCTTGTAAAACTCGACAAGCCAAGGAGAAATTTGGCGAATCGCCAACCAAGTCGGCGATCCCGTTGCACACTGCCGTTTGGATTGTCACATTTAGTGAAGCTCTTGTAAAACTCAGCGAGGTAGATAACCAATGGGTGTGTCGCCAAGTATGTAGGCGAACATGATTAATATCGCCGAATGGGCATGAAATGGATGGTATATCAGGTCAAAATGTTTGAAATTTCATTTTCCCTCACTTTCTAACCTCACACTATCGCATTTATAGTTTCACATCTTTGTGAGTATTTTAGTCGATGGTTTGTGCTCAGAGTTGGATTACTTTGCTGCCTAACTTTTCAATTAGTATTAACCGGCATCTAAGGTTACTTTCCAAACCCCTAGTTTATTTTTAAGAATATTTTACTGATGTGCAATACTCATATCCTGTTGTCGTATACTGGGCCTATCTGGTAGGATTAGAATATTCAAATGCATATCTTTAGTACCTGTTTTATCTTGATTTTTGACATTGTGTAAGCTTGTGCATTGAAATGAGTCAAATTATGTGGTTGTACTTGCGTGCTATCTAGTTTGGTAGAACTGAGAGACTTTTGAGTATCCCAGGATGATGGGAGTTATGGGTCTTAGTTTAATTTAACTAGTGCAAGTGTTAATTTTATTTTCGGAGATTGCAGAGCTGAATTCGAGATGTTTGGTCGATTACTGGCAAGTTGGGTTGTTTGGCAAGCAAAGTCAAGCTCACCAAATTACTCGACGGTTCGCCTAACATACCCATCTCGCCTTTAATTTCGTGTGAAATTTGACTTGAGATTCTGTAGCTTTGGGCGAGAAGCCTGAGGTCGCCAAAAGCACTAGGTGACTCACTAAAAGCGATATAGTTCGCCCTTTTTTTGCCTCCCTGATCCCTTGTTGCACTGTAACTTTTGGCAGACAAACACTTGTTCGCTGAAAGTAGTCGGTGAGACTCCGAAAAGGCCTTCTCATCGCCAACATGATTTAACCTTTGTGCCAATCCCTTCGGTGAGCCCGATGTAGCTCACCAAGGTTGGTCGGCGATTCACCGACTGGATCGGCGAATCTGTCTGTAGTAGATTGTCTGAGCTCATCAATTGTATTGTGTTTAATTTTTTTTTTGTATATTGCAGACATGACGAGAGCCAAGGTTTTAAGTAGAGACATACCACCATGTAATAAAGCGAAAGGGATTAAAATCAACGAAGGCGCAGCGATATCAAAAGGCTCTTCACAAAACTGTCCACATCTGATTGGAAAAACAAAGGAAAAAGTAGAGCACCTGTGTTATCAGACGCAAGCTCCGACAGTGAGAGATTTTATGCTTCCTACCACAGTCCATCTGATAATGAGAAGGAAGATCAGGAGCCTCAGACTACAGAATGTGAAGATGACGAGTTCACAATGGCATAGAGGGCTGAATTGCGGTCTAAGCGGCTAAATGATCCATCCAAGATCCGGAGTCCCCATTTTACTGATGAGTCCACCAATTGGACTCATATAGGGTTATATTTTAATAAGAATTGAGTCCTCAAATGCTAATTTTATCTCAATATCTGATAAAAACACTTAATTTTTAGGTATTTGAAGTTTGAAGGAAAGCATGGGCACTACTTCACAAAAACGAATGAAAAGGCTGAAAAGAACAAGAAAATGAAGGCCTGAGGATCGCCGAGTCAACTTGGCGAGTCGCCGAAGGGTCTCACTTCGCCTGTTGTTCCAGTTTGCTGAGCCCTGAAGGAAAGGATTAAGTTGACGGAAAAAGTGAGCAGTCGGCGCATCGCCGAGGAGTTCCGCAAAATAGTACTATATTGCCTAATGACCCAGAGCACGATGATGCTGAAGGATGGTGCAAGACGGTGATGAACTACATCAAAGGGTGAATCACCGAGTTGATCGGCGATTCTGACTAATGTCGCCGAGTGATCCGCTGCAACACATATTTTTGAAAACTATAAATACTCGCTGAGAGTTATAGCTTAATATGAGATTTTCAGTATAGAACAACTTATATAATTTAAGTACTTTTTATTTTTGCTCTGAGTTTGAGAGGGTTTTGGAAACATGAAGAAGAAGAGGGTTTCATCTCCCAGGGTTTGGACTTAGGTCTCTTGGATTCTTCATTATTGTCCTTTAACAAGACTTAAATCTTCATACCCACTTGAATGTAAGCTCATTTAGGTATAAATTTCTATCTCTTGATGTGTGGCTAAAAACCCCCAATTCTTGGGGTGTGATTTAGTGAATATGGATTAAAAATGTTGTTGGGTCGTGCTTGCTGATAGATTAGATGTAGTTTAATGGTGATTTCATCTAGTAGTTGTGGATGAATTTAAAAAAATTGTAGTTGAAATACAAGTTTATTTATGTGTTTTTGGCTTGCGAGAGAGAGAGGTCGCGAAACCAAGACTACTAGATTGATGGCCTAAGGAGTGGGTCGACATGAGGTTTAGCTCGAGAGACTGAACCCTAGTCCCATATCCTAACACTCATCTCGAGAGACTGAACCCTAGTCCCATATCCTAACACACAGCTAGAGAGAGTGAGTGAGGTAAGGCATAGGTTGGTCTTCATGTGGCAAGTGGGTGTCCGAGAGGAATGATTAGTCCATAAATTGGACTCATTTAGGAAATTAATTTAATGGAAATAGTATCCTTGAATGCTTGTTTTATCTCAATACCTGATTAGAATGTTGAAGTTTCAGGTATTTGAAGTTTTAGTGGAGGCATGGACAGTTAGGCACAAAGCGGAGAAAATAGGGCTGAAAAGAACAAGAAATAGTGTCATGCAAATCGCCGAGTTTAACTTGGCGAGTCGCCAAAACGACATGAACCACCCTTCGTTCCAGTACGCGAAGCCTTGAAGAAACTGGATCAAAAGGCGAAGAAAGGAGCAGTCGGCGAGTCACCGATTAGTTCCGTGAAGAAGTACTATGCCGCCCAATGATCCAGAATGTGAGGATGCAAAAGGCAAGAAACTGATGGCGATGAGCTGACCAAAAGGCGGATTGCCAAGTTCATCGGCGATCTCGACTAATGTCGCCGAACAATCCTCCGCAGAACAATCTGTGAAAACTATAAATACTACTTAGAATATTAGAAGAGAGGGAGAGTGAAAACATTTTTAATATAGTAATTTTTCACTTTAGAACATATTCTAGCTTATATTTTTTTCTCAAGTTTCGAGAGGGTTTTGTGGAGAGTTGAAGAAAGGAGCTATTCTTCCCCAAGTTGGAAGTGGCTCTTCTCTATTCACTTTCCTTTTCTTAATTCAAGGTTTAATTTCTTATACCCAGTTGATTTCATTATCATGGTAGGTATAATTTCTTATTTCTTGATGTGTGGCTAAAAACCCCCATTCTTGGGGTATGATTTAGCAAAGATGGGTTGATATTCTTGTTGGGTCTTGCTTGCTGATGGGTTAGATGTATTCTATTGTTGATTTCACCTAGTGGTTGTGGTTTAATCTAAAGGGTTTGTAGTTGCAAATACAAAGCCACCCATGTGTTTTCGTCTTGCCCTAGAGGGAGGTCGCGAAACCAAAACCACTAGATTGATGGCCTAAGGAGTGGGTCGACATGAGGTTCTGCCCGATTGGGTGAGCCCTAGTCCCATATCCTAACACTTAGCTCGAGAGAGTGAGTGGGGTAAGGCGTAGGCTGGTCTTCATGCGGCAAATGGGTGTCCGAGAGGAACGCATTTGAAACGGGGTAAGTTGCCCGAGAGGGAACTTATTTCCATTTAAAGCTTAGCCTAATCACTATTATTTTGCAAATCTCCAATCGAAAGCATGTACCCAACAATTTATGTCAACTTGTATTACGGTCACATATCAAGAACTTTTCCCCATACTTGATTTTCTTGTTTATATTGTTGTTTTAGTAATAGTTACAAAAACCCCCTTTGATATTTGATACTTTGGTGTCACCTCCTTTAATTTACAATGTCTTTTATCACAAATGTCTTTTACTAAGACTAATTTGAATGAAATTCTAATTGGTTATTAATTCTCAAAACCGCTCCCTTGGGGCACGATCACAATCCTCGGTTGGGTTACTATATTATCGATGATCGTAGACACTCATATCGTAGGATAGTGTCGTCGGTCACGATAAGTATCAAAATGGCGCCGCTGCCGGGGAGTGGTGTTATTTGAGAATTTTTACTCTAATAGAATTGTTGTTCTTGTTAGTAGTAATTTACTCACCTAATTTTTAGTTTTATCTAGTTGTTTTGAGTGTTGAGGCAGGACAATGAGTATACATGATGGAGAAGGTGGACCAATGGAGCACCTTCCAGTAGAGGTGATGAGGCTCAGGGATCAAATCTTAAATTTCAATCATCCCGAAGGAGAACCCTTTAATGAGTCGTGGCGGCAGTTTAAAACACTATTGACGCAATGCCCAACTCATGAAATACCCAATTTAGTTCTACTGGAATGCTTCTACAGGGGTCTCAGTTCCAGAAACAGAGAAATAATGAACCAACTCATGCCAAGTGGACTTGGGAAATACCACTATGAAACCGCAGCCAAATTCCTTGACCTTGCAGCTAAGGCCAACAAGGATGGAGAGAAGGACCAGTAACTGACCATTTTGTTGGATCAAATGAATAGCTTGACCCAAACGGTTGAAGAACTGGAAGTGATGTACAAAGGAAAGAGCAAGCACCCATCCTTTACGGATCAGGGAAGATGCATAGACATTGAAAACAGATGTATCAACGATACGTTATTAACCATCCTCCAAAAGTTGAATGAGCAGGAGAAGGTACTAGAGGAAATTAGAGAAAATGTCGAAACGCTGAACCATATGAGTGGCTCTCATTCTAGGTCTATTAAGCTAATCGAAAGTCTCTTGAATCTTGCACTACCTCAGCTTCATCCGCATGAGCAAGCGGGATCACCTAGTTACACTAGGTGTAACATCAAAAAGCCGGTTTGAGTATATACTTGTGTTGTGCCACGACGTTAACTAAAGTGTTGTTTGGGAGGCAACCCAAAACCTTTACAAGCTTTAGTTTTATTCTAGAAATAATGGTGTATTAATTTCTCAGGAGAAAACGTGGAGAATGAATGAAAACAATGGATTGGTAGTCCCATTGGGCGAGTAGCTGAGCATTTCAGCGACTTCAATCTAGATTGCCGGCAGACTCAAGATCCAAGCTACAGTCTGTAACAATCAGCGGCGAGGGCATTCGCTTGGCCTAATGCTGAAATATTCAGCGGTACAAACTAATATCGCTGAATGAGCAACAACTGGGCAGCTTTTTAAAGGCCAATGGTTTCAAAAATGAAAAAAAAATGTTCATTTTCCACTCAATTTTTACTATTGAAAAACCACCTAGTAAGTAATTTTCATTATCTCTACCCTCCTGGTATTTTAGTTGTCAATTAGTGCTATAGAGTGGGAATACTTTGCTTCCTAGCATTTCAACCCAGTTCAAGCAGCACAAAATGTTGGTTTCTCCCAAATCCCGATACTACTAAAATTGTGTTCTATTATTAAATTAAAACTGGTTGGGGTGATGTGTGCTAGGCTTCTCCCTCATAAACCTATCTTGTCTAAATGCCATATTCGATCTGAGATTCGTACCTAATTGATCTAAGTTTTTTATATCCCTTTTTGCCTGTGCATGAAGTGATTTAAGTTTTGGGTGAATGAATGGCATGGGTCTTAACTTAATTTCACTATTGCAACTGTTAATTGTATTTTTGGAGTTTGCGAGGTCGAATTCGAATTGAAGGAAGGCACGTTAGGTTGTTTAGCAAACTGGGTCGGGTTCGTCAAACTACTAGGCGGCTCGCCTAAAGTGGCTTCGATCGCCCTCTGTCTGCACTCCTGAATCTTCATGGCACTGTAGCTTTCAGCGAATGAACCTTTGATTGCCGATAGTAGTCGGTGATTCACATTTTCTCATCGCTGACTAGTGAAAGCTATTAGGGAAAAATCGTAGGAGAGCTCGACCCGACTCGCCAAAAAGATTTGGCGATTCGCCGCCGAGTTCGGCGCATCTGTCTGCAACTAAAGGTCTACACTACTGATTTACTCATTTCTAACTTACTCCTTATTGAATGCAGACATGGCAGACCCAAAGTTACAAGAAGCAGCAAACCAACTCAAAGCAAGAAAAAAAGGATAACAATCAACGATGAGGCAGCTGCATACAAAAGCAATGCTGCGAAACTTTCCACTGCGAGCAAAAGAGGGAAGGGCAAGGACAAAATCATCGAGCTATCAGATGCAAGCTTTGATAGAACGGGTTTTTACATCAATGGCCCAACAACATACGATAGTGAGAGTATGAGTTTAGATGAAGATGAACTTATAAAGGCACGGAGGAATGAGCTACGGTCCAAGCAGTTCAATGATCCATCTCGGATCAGAAATCCTCGATCCACTGCTCAAACTCCTACAGCTCCAGAATAGGCAATAATGCTGGCACCTCTAGTACAAGCCCCCCCCCCCCCCCGCCCCACCTAGATCATCAAACAGATTAAAGTCTAATGGACTAAGAACAATCATTGAACAAAAACGGTTGTCCATAGATGGGGTTCCAAGCTGGGTCAGAGAGATTTATAGTGCATACAGTGCATTGGTACCTCAGCGGAAAAGACTAGTCGCGTCTTTCAAAGCAGTTGACTATGTAGTGGTCAGAGGAAGGAAGGTAGTTTGTGACAGTGAGGCTATCAACATAGCCTTGGGTATGTCCAATAAGTTTACTGATCACTGTCAGCACTTGATTAGAACAAAGCAGCTGGATGCGATGAAACAGTAGTTGGTCCCGCTAATATCCCAATCAAAAAGAAAGCTCTAAATGTAGCTACAAGATACTGGTTCAGGTTTATCAGCAACTCCATTATGCCATCACAGAATGAATCAATTCTTCGCCTCGCTAAAGTAGCATGTCTTGGGTGCATCATAGAGAAAACAAGGATAAATCTGGGAACAATTATTGATTCCAAAATCCATATGCGTGCCAAGCAAAGCCAGACATCTCTACTTTTTTCGGTATTAATTACTGCATTGTGCAGAAATGCCTGAGTACCTATAGATGCCAAGAAGGATGTAAAAGTGGTGCCCACAACCTTGACCAATATCCGAAAGATCGAAGCTGAATATCTTAAGGATCAAGCAGAAAAGAAGTGGACTGAAATGGCGACCACTAGATCTACACCTACAGAAGCACGTCTGCTTACTCCAGCTCTCAGACCTCCAGGTATATCCATTATCACTGCTACTTCCACTGACACTCTAGGTTCCTCTAGTGCTGTTTCCAGGCACCCCACTCACCCATGCTTCACTACATCGGATGGGACAAATGGCTCTTTCTGCTAATCGTCAGGCTGTTTGTTTAGAAGCAGCTGTTCCAGGCATGATCCAGACAGCCTTAACTGATGTTGTGACACCCCTGAACACTACCATTGAAGCATAGAGGCCAGGATAGCGGTGTGTGAGCACAAGCAAGGGTCCACTAGTGATATAAGATTTTTAAAAGCTGCCATTTTTTAGCTGCGAGAAGATGTAAATCACATGAAGGCCACTGATGTGTCCATTGTCTTTGGGACAGTGGAAATTCCTGCCATGCCTGAGATGCTTCAGACTACTACTAGATATGGGGATTAAGCGGAGCAGCCAGAAGATTTTGGAGCAGAAGTAGAGACTGATGAAGAGATGTTCGAGGGAGCTACAACAAAAGACATAGCAGAGACTGAGGAAATCATGATAGATGCTGATGTGCAAGCTTCCTTGGCTAAAGCTTCGGCTACGGGATTCAGTGGGGCCAGTCCTTCTGGAGAATAAACATTATTGGAAAAAGACATATCAAATTAAAGGGGTGACACGAATGCCAAATGGGGGAATTTGGTTGTAATTGTTAACTACGTTGTCACAAACGATTTGAAATGACAATAGGGAGATAAATTCTTGGGATGTGATCTATTATATGCTAATACATATATATGGGTAATTGAAACTACTAGTAAACATCTGAAAATCAGTGAGTAGGCTAGACTATAAGGGAGATAGCTTGCTCTCGAACAACTACCCCGAATTATGAGATTTCTTTCGAACATCAACAAGCATGACAATGAAGAACATCCCATACCTTAATTCATCCACTCTTACGAGCTAGATGGGTAGAATTGAGTTTAGGAGTCACTCTCTCGAGCTAAACCCAACTCCACCCACTACCCACAAATCATTAATCAATAATCTTAGTTCTAAAACCTCTCTCTCGAGCAAGCCAAGAACACAAAAGTAAAACTGCATTTGCATCTACAATTCATAAATTAAACCTCAATTAATGATTAAACTCACTTTTAAACAACATTTAAACTAGTAATTAACAATATCCATAAACTAATTGAACCCATAATCACATGAACACACCCAAAGAATTAGGGTTTTAGCCAAACATCATAAAAAGGTAAAAACCATTACCAAATCGATTGGCCATCAACTGGGTAAGAGGAATTCAAGCTTCACAATGTTCCAATTCGAAGAAAATTTGAAACCCACTTGCAAAATCTCCAAATTGAGTCTCAAAACCTTCAAGACTACTTAGAAACTTCAGAGAAAACTGTTCTTGCCTAAGAGGGAATAAAAATTCGATAAAAAGTTCCATGCTAAATTAATGTTCAAAAATCTAATTTATAGTCGCCGAAAATAAGCCACGAAAGGCCACTCGGCGGAGTAAGTCGTGCTCACCGAACCACTCGGCGAGCCACACTTTGACCTCTTCCATTGCCTTTTCGCTTTAGCATTTAACATCCTCGAGGTTTGTAACTTTGGGTGATCTATCTTTGCTTCACGGAACTGCTCGGCAATTAACCGACTGCTCCTTTTTGTCGCCGACTTGGTTTATTCCTTTAGGACTTGGCACACTGGAACTTTAGGTGGTAGAACTAGCCACTCGGAGCCAAACGCTCTTGGCGATCACCAGGCTTGCCTTTCTTTAGTTTTTTAGTTTGTTTTGTTCCTTTTTACATGTTAGTGTCCTTGCTTTGTTCCCCAATCCAGATACCTGAAAATTAAGGTATTAACATCAGTTTATAGCATAAATTAGGAATTTGAGGACAATAAATCTATTAAAACAAAGCCCTAAATGTGTCAAATTCCAGGACTCATCAGGGACCTCGGGAATCTCCACCGTACCGAATAGCATCCATACCTCTACGCATCACAACAATATCGACCTTCAAGGCCGTCACAATATATGTAGCTCCCTGGCCCTTCTCACACTCCTCCACTCTCATAGTAAGGGCATCCAAGGCCAACTTGTGTCCTTTAATCTCAGCCCTAATGGGGGCTAAGGCAACAATAATATCCCGCGCAATCATCCCAGGTAAAACGGCTTCTACCCTAGAGGCACGCATACCAATAGATTGGGCAAAATGGCCAATCTTGTAAAGCATAGCCTGGGTGATAGGGGGCGGGAGGCAGAAGCAGTAGCAATAGAAGATCTAGTGGGAGGGGGTGAAACAGATGTACTAGGGGTCTCAGAAGTAGAAGGTCCAGATGTACCTGAGGACCCACTGACCTGAGGAGGCATGATTGCCTATGTAGACAGCATATCAACATTGACCTCCGCGAATGTATCCACCGGTGCTGCCCTCCTCCTGTCACCCTCATCCCGCCTGTACTCGGCCTCAATACGCCAGATGTCATTAGAGGAGGAGGGTGTCACCTCCATATCTGTCTTCACATCTTTCGAAACATGGGCCCGTCTATACCACTCAGTGATCAGCACCAAAAATGGGAGTGAAGTATTTCTCTGCTTGGCCCTCATGGCCATCTCCTGCTCTATCAATAACCCTAGGTTTAGTTTCTTGCAATCTATAATGGACCCTAGACAGGCTGCCTTTGGGTGTCTAAGGATGGACTCATTTTGGGACGGCATAATGGTGATACTGATGAAGCTGAACCAGTATCTAGTAGCAAAATTCATGTCCTTCTTCTCTATGGGTGCACCTGCCTCTATCCACCACGGAGTAGCGTCGAAGATCAAGGGTTCCAACCAACCCTTAAGGTCCTCCAAGGTCTTCCCCTAGACCAAATCAATGTAACTGTGCATAATGTCCAATGAGCACCCAGGACAACATTGATATCTAAGTAACAACATTTCACTTTCTTGCCCTGAACTACCACAAAGTCTTCCAGTTTGAAGGCACTTTCCTTCTTCTTCCCCTTTGGAACTAATTCTTCGTAGGAAGCATAAAACTCTCGGACCCACGTAGGAATGTAGGGACCCCGAGGTTTTGTAAAACTCTCAAACTTATTGAACTTGAGAGTGTTCAACACCTTTGGATGTTTGTCCACCACACCATCGGTCGACAGTCTCTTCTCTTCTAGAATTGTCCTTAAGCCCTCGACCTTTAGTCAATTGAGTGACCAGTGAGGAGGACCCTGAACAGGTGGTACCTGTACTAGTGTTTGTGCTGGAGGAGGATCTAGAGCTGAAGCTGGGGGAGTAGGCTCCGGAATCCTAGTCGGATCATGTAAGGACTTGGAGTGTCGCTTCGCTCTCTGGGCCTGTAACAACTAGTCATCCTCTGTCTCAAAGATGGAAGTCGAAGAATTAATCATTCTGAGAGTCACCTCACTGCCGGAGGTGGTGAGGTGTATTTTCTAGACCCCTTCACTATCGGAGCTCCCCTCCGCTGGTGTCACTATCACAGGCGCCTTGCCTTTGCCTTTACCCCCCTCTGGAGGTAATTTAGTAGCCGGTGCCCGGAAAGCAGCCGCTTCCTCATTAATCACTATCCTTTGTGCCCGCTTTCGGAGCAGTTGATTCCTACTAGCTACCTTTGGTCTCCATGCCTAAAAACAATATGAAAAATGTTAGATGAAGTGATAAAAACATGAAGGAAAATGGGTGCGGGAAGACTCTCTGAACCTCTTTGGCGAGCATGGTCGGGCTCGTCGAAACTTACAGTGCAAAAGTGCTTGAAATTCAAAGCTGGTCGGCATGTGCAGGGCCATTTGGCGGATAGCTGATACCAATCGGCGAACTAGAAGTAGCTCACCGAAAGTTACATATTAATTTTTTAATAAAAGGGGCAAAAAGAGCGATCATGAAATACTTTCGGTGAGCAAAGGCGTATCGCCGAAAGTTACAGAACATAAACTCTATATTTAGCGAATTAAAGGGCAATCGAGGGGGCGTTAGACGAACCGCCGAACCACTTGGGAATCTCGACCGAGTAGCCCAACGTGCCAATTTTTCACCCTATACTTCAAAATCAAGCCCACAGCCCACGATAACAAAATTAAACACCAAAAACATGAAATTGACACCAAACCCATATAACACATGCTCTCGGGGTACCCAGACTTCCCCCGATTTGGCCAAAATTGGCCAATTTACATCTTTTGCCCTTAAGAATGACGTCCACCACTCTATTATCGGGAAAAATTTGACAATTACCACAATTCGGGGTTACTCAGACTTCACCTCACTAGACCCATAACAAATTCAACACAACCCAACAATTTAATCATTTATAGACACGAGAAATAACCATTTACGATCAATTAACGACAAATTCATTTAAAGACAGGCAAACCAACAATCACACGATGATCAAAACAAAAATACCCACAAATATCAACAACAAGGTATCAAAAGGATTTGATTTCAATCAACCATTTAGTTCAAGGTTCAGAAAACCAACCTTTTATGCCGAAATTTGTAAAGCTAGGAGGCAAAGTAATTCCAAAATTCGCTCGCCAGCAAAGATCCCAAACAAGACGAGAGTACAAATAATTTAATATTAGAGTGAAAGTGTGGATTTTGAAAAGTGAGAAAGTGAAGAATTTTTTAATTTAAAACCATTTGCCCCTTTTAAAAGTCTTCAGTTTACGCGCCAGTCGGCGAGGTAAGTCGAGCTCGCCAACCCACTCGGTGATGTGCCGAGTGATACTTTAGCCGACCGAGTTTTACAGAACCTATGGCAAGCCAGATGGTTCAAACGATGGTCCAAGTCGGACTCGCCAACCTGTTCCGTGAGTCACCGACTGGACTTTTGGCTCGCCTAATTGCCATTCTCCAGAAAATTCAACTTTTCAACTTGCACATTCAACACCCATTATTCAAACAACATAAATAAAAGCATTAAACCTTGGGTTGCCTCCCCAAAAGTGCCTTATTGAACGTCGTGGATACGCTTTCACGATTCATTTTTCGGGTTAGCCAATGTATCACTTGGTATACCCCTTTTGGCATTGGGTTCAAATTAGATGAAATTTGACCCATTTGCGTTTCCAATTGCTTGATGGACACTGAATGTAAGGTGACCGTCTGATTAAGTGTAGAGACGTCCTCTTTTGTTTCTTTCAAAACTTTGTTCAAACCTTCAACCTTATGGAGAATGCATGAAAACATGTCTTCCGTATGGACGTTCTCTGGTTCCTTAGGCTTTTGACTGTCATGGGGCTGGACGTATATGTCCTTGTCACCATCCCTTTCCTTCAAAGTAGCGTTACGGTCACGCCATTCTCTATCACGATCTCTCCATCCATCCTCTCTATTTCAACCCAGCCTTGGATAGTTTGAACGAAAACTTCCTCCTTGATTTGCAAGGAAGCTCACTTCCTCATTATACAACGCCTCAAATTGTGCTTCATCGGGGTTCGCTCCACCAATGCCCACAACATTTACACTCTTCAACACACTACCCATCACATTTTTCGACATTATATTTAGCTAGGTCATCATTTTAGCCATATTTTGGTCTCTTTATTGCTCCTTTTGTATCTGTTCTTTCGTCATCCTAAAGCTGAGAGGAAACACTTGGTCCTCACGAGTGTACCATGCTCTATTGATCTTGGTCATGCCGTCAAGGATTTGAGACTCTACCTCATAAAGTTGTTGCATTATACCTCCGGGAACAAGTTGATCAGAAACACCTTTGTTCACCAAGTCAAGACTCCTATAGAAGTATTGTAGCAACACGTTGTTTGGAAGTCCGTGAGTCAGACATTGAAGTACAAACTTCAAAAATCTCAGCCACGTCTCGTGGATTGGTTCACCGTCCAACCATTTGAAACCTTGGATACTATCCCTTAATGTCATCATTTTTTTACGGGGGAAAGAATCTCAGAAAGAAAGTCATCGTAACTTCATCCCAAGTAGTAATGGAATTCCCCGGGAGATCAGCTAACCACTTAGTAGCTTCTGCCATCAAAGAGAATGGGAACATACGGAGATAGACTGATTCTTGAGATACATTCTTGAATAAGAATGGACTACATACATCGATGAAATTCCGAATATGCTCATATGGATCCTCATGGGCTAGCCCTCCGTACAATCATTTCATTTGCAAGAGCTGTAGCATCGAGCAAGTGACATGGAAGACCGCATTCCCCTCAATAGGAGGTAGACATATTGCACAAACACCACCCAATTGGATCGGGTCATTAACATCATTCAAGTTCCCGATATCATCTTGGTGGCCTATTGAAACGACCCCAAAAATGCCCGAAAATGTGCTTCGGAAACACCTATAATTGTAATTTCCATATATCTCAAAATCTATTTCGTTTTTCGAAAATCCGACTTCATATTATTGTTTAGGGGGTCAAATTGAGTGGGTAATGGGTCTAACCCAAATTTTAGAGCAACCGTATCAAAATCCGAAATTTCCAAGTGAAGCCTTTTCGAGGGTCTACTTGGGAGGGTCATATCTCCTAGCACACAAATTATTTGGGTGGCCAATAATATATCCATGGAAAGCCCTTTGAGTTAGCTACCTAAC
>JAJOOS010012729.1:0-14963 GCA_029582725.1 Solanum chiquidenum
TATAAATATAATATAGCTCTTGAGAAATTACCCATTCTAAAATATCACTATTGAAGTTTGAAATATTTAGTAGAAGTCAGTGATTTCTTACTCTACAACCTCTATATTATTGGCAAGTAGTCATGACTAGTGAGGCCTAAAATTGTAAATCACGTTTTTAGGAAGTATCAAACCTGTGTTATTTGCTGTCAAGTTTCAAATTAAAATATTATTTCATATATATATATATATATATATATATATATATATATAATTAGGTGGCTCCGCCCTGAGCTTATTATCTCATAATAATAATCTCGACTTATTCTGTGTAGATATCTTCGAGTGATCTTATTGTTGGGTCATGAGTTCTTATCAACTAGTAAACTTATGCCTCAGTCCCAAAACAATTATATTTAACCATATGAATTCTTACTGATTATATTATTTGCTTGAATTCATTTTATTTCAACATTTTACAAAATAAAAATGAAAAGTACTAGTTTCTCTATATTCCCAATTGTCAATATGAATTCTAGTATACCAATAAAACTCCATGAAACTATTAGACCTAAATAAACATTATAAGATAATTAACACAATTTCTAATTAATTGGTATTATCTGTATAATTATTTTTTTACTGTGCTTTTTTTTTTGCTAAATGTAGATTGATATTTGATAACAAGATATTATAGTCTTCTTTAGTTTACTTCCTTCAAAAGTAATTTTATGTCTTATATATAATCCCCTTTCAAGATCTTCATTTATTATGGTTGAAATTTTTTTAATTTTATATATAAAAAGTAAAACATAATCAAAATCATTGGTCCATAATCCAATCACTCAACACCTTTTTGCTTAGTTTTTGGTGTTTCGAGTTTGTATTCTCGATTTTTGAAGACCGTATTAAAATTCTGATTAAATTCAAATCGTACATTATAGGATCCATTCAGGGATGACGCTCCCAATATAATTTCTTTATATCTAGAAATCAAATTCGAGAATTTTAATTAAAAATAAAGCAGTCTTATCACTGCACCACAACAAGCTTAGTTATTGACTTATTGTAAGTATCTAGGAAACTAAGAAAATAGTAATAAACAAATAAATAGATGCATATTTTACAACCATTGATCTCCATTATAATCCCCTCCATCATTTCTAGCCGTCGATCAATTTGCATTGACTTTGTCTTCTGATGTTCTATTAAATCTTAGGATGGGAAGAACTTATATTTATAAATAATAAAGCCCTTTCTTGTATTATCATTGCTGCAGTCTGCAACAAGAAAATATTGATAGTGTTGGATCTTGAAAATTTAATTTCTTGAGAAAATTAAAGATGGCTACGATGGCGACAGGGGAAGAACAGAGTAGTAGTAGTAACAGAGTCCAGAAATGGTCCCTTCATGGGAAAACAGCTCTAGTTACTGGAGGAACCAGAGGTATCGGGTAAGTTTAAATAGTCTAGGGTCAAAAATTACGTGTCTACAACACTCTCGTTATTGGTTGAACAAAAAGTTAGAGGGTCAAAAATTACGTGTGTACGACTGATGTTAGTTTTCTTTGTTATTAGGAGTGCAATAGTGGAGGAATTGGCAGGATTTGGAGCAAGTGTTCATACATGTTCAAGAAACAAGAAAGAACTTGATGAGAAGATTCAAGAATGGGAAGCAAAAGGATTTAAGGTGACTGGCTCTGTTTGTGATTTATTTTCTAAAGAACAGAGAGAAGAGCTTATTCACACTGTTTCCTCTGTTTTTGAGGGCAAGCTCAATATACTGGTAAGTCTCTCACTAAACATTTCTTTCTTGATGTTTAGTACTCGTATTTCAGATTCGATAGAGCTAGGATCCATTTGAGAGTAACACTATCCATCAAAAATACTTAAAATTTTGAAACTGAGACTTCTGATTAAAGGAGGAGTAATATATCTACTATACCAGATCTTTAGATGATTTTTGATTAAATATTATTTTTCTTTAGAAGAAGGAAAAAAAAATTAATGAATTGAGTACTAGAGCCAAACTTCTTAATAATGTTCGATTTAATTTGTTTTATTTTATAAAAGAAGCCATTGTATTAAACCATACCCACCGGCCAGATAAATTTGGATTATGTTGTGTAGGGCTATCAATTTATTTATTTTTCAGTGTTCAAATTTGAAATTTCTAGTTAGTAAGTGAATAGATCATATCGATACGTTCTAATATTCTATACATGTTTTGAAAAATCTTTTATTTTTCTGTTAAAGAAAAGCAAATTATTATACTAAGTACAAATTAAAAAGTTTTACTAGAACATAAAGCCTAAAGGAACTGATCTTGTTGGCTCAAAATCATAATAATCTTAGCGGAAAGTAAATAAAGCATGAAAATAATGGTCGCTCCAAAATACAACATCTTTCTCAACTAAACACTGTAATCATGTCCTATGTTGCTCGAATTCTTTAAAAATATCAACGAGTATGTGTCAAATCTTTCAATAATGCATTTTTAAAGGATCTGACGCGAATGCAACAATATTTTTGAAAAGTTCAAGCAACTTAAATCATGTCAAGTCTTTATTTACATTGTTAGTTAAAAAATTTATCACCGTATTTATCTCCCGACAAATATGACAGATTAAATGACGGTACGACCTCAAAGAGGTACCTACAATCGTTTACGAAAGTATTATACATGATTATTTAAAAACTTAGAAATTGGTTAAAAGGACCAACTTCATATGTTAAATGAAAAGGAGCTCTTGAAGTACATAAAAGTTAATTAAAAACACATCTTTTATAAATCTTTATTACTTTGAGAATTAAAAGCATGTATTAAATATGTAAAGAAGTACTTTTAACGTTTGTAATTCTTTAAATAGTAAAAACATACTATGTAGAATTAATTAAATTAGATAAATAAAGGTATTAAAAGGACGTCAAAACTAGTATGCTGTATTTTGAAGACATATATACGTAAACAAAGTTGTCATTTGGAGACAAGGAAGATGTAAAGTGAAATAAGAATAGGACTATGGGTGGCATAAAGCCAAATTTAGGTGACAAATTTCCAACAACATAAATGATAAAGACAAAATTGTCATATTAAAATGTTATATAATTCTCAACGTCACTTTCTCGTATTTATAGCTAATTCCCATCTCTTATAAGTTATAACTACTTACTGACATATAGGGTCATCCCAATTTATATAATTATTTCATATTTAATATCTAATATTTATATTAGAGTCTGACTAAATTTAAATTTAAAAGTCTCAATTTAAGGATAAAGCGCTATGTCTCAATTTATATATTTTTAACATATATTTTTTTATTTTGTAGGTGAATAATGCAGCAATAAGTATGATAAAACGAACAGCAGATATAAGTGTGGAAGATTATTCAAAAATTATGGGAACCAATGTGGAGTCACCTTTCCACATCACTCAAATTGCTTATCCTCTTTTGAAAGCATGTGGAAATACTGCTAGCATTGTCTTCATTTCCTCCCTTGCTGGTTCTCTAGCACTCCCTGCTCTTTCTGTCTACGGAGCCTCTAAAGGTAAAATTACGCTCATTAATATCATTAGACTATATATATTGACGATAAAATTAATTAAACGGTTTTTAATTTTAATTGAATAGGTGCAATCAACCAGCTTACTAAATTTTTGGCATGCGAATGGGCTAGTGATGGAATTCGCGTTAATACAGTCTCTCCATTCGCTGTCAATACTAACATTTTGAAAGCGGTAATGCCCCTATTAACATTTAAAGTCGTTATTTTAAAATTTAAAATTCATAAAATTAAAATTCTGATTATGATGACAGGAGGATATTGACCCGTCATTGTTGGGGAATTATTCAGAATTGATGTGTAGAACACCATTGAAACCAATAGCAGAACCTGATGAGATATCTCCATTGGTGGCATTTCTTTGTCTTCCTGCTGCTTCACATATTACTGGTCAGATCATTCTTGTTGATGGTGGATTTTCAGCTGGTAGTTTCAAATTTCAGTCTTAATTAAATATCCAAAAATAGAAAGAAAAATGCAATATGGGTTGGCAAATTGTTTTTCATATGCACAATATTGTTCTTGTAAGCTAAGGGTGGATCGATCTTTTTGCGATATTGTAAGTCATGTTTGACCATAAAAAATATTCACTTTTTTTCTGAAATGATGTTTCACTTTATTTAAAAATTAGTGTTTTGCACGTCAAACATTACCTTGAGGTTGTATTCCAATTTGAAAAACATGTTATACTCAAGCATAGGCATTATTTTGAGTAATTAATGGTCAAAAACACATTTAATCAATTAATTTTAGCAAATTTCATACCTTAACTATTCATTTTTCTTGTTGCCTTCTTAAACTATCACTCTCTTATTAATAAATGATGTTGAGTTGGTCAAATGTTTGCTCCCAATCAACAACAAGCGCGTGCAAACCAATTCAACATCGAGGTGTATTTTGATATAAAGAGAATGATAATTAAGGTTTAAAACTTGTGAATATGTGATGAATTATGTAGGTATGTAAATAGAACAATGGATTGGTAAGATATGAAACTCGATCGCGAAAAAGTAATAGTTTAAATATATTTTTTTACGATTAGCTCTTCCAAATATTCTTTGTGAAATTTTTTATCAAACTACAATTTCAATTTTAAAAATTCTAAATGAATTGAAAAATATTTGAAATCTAAGCTCAACCCCCTACTTAGTTTTTTTAATTGTTTTACAAATTTCTGAAGTTCAAATAGAACAATAATTTGAGTAGTGGTTTAATTAATACTAATCTAAGTGACAGTTGTGTCATTTTCTCCTAAATAATCAACGAAAAATTAGGACTATGATTACGTAGAAGATAATCAAGAAGAGTTTACTATCAATTTTCACTTTTTGTTTTTGTCAATTTTGTTGTTGGATATGACGTGAATATTGGTCTTGAACATGCTTGAGATATAGATGTGACTCTCATCAATTTTTTGATTGACGATCGACTAATTCATGTCCAAACGTCTATTTAATATACTATCGATTTATAAAGCAACTAAAATAAAATAATTCAAAACTATACGAATTATGTAATCACACTTGCTACAAAATTTTAGAACCTAGAATTATTTCTTTAAAAAGTTTTTGCAAACTACTCAAGGGAATGTATTGTTTTTCTTTTCCCTCAAAGAAGAAGATATCGAGGTTGAAGACTAGGAAAGAAAGATATTGAGTAGTCGAGCATTGTTTAGTTTTTCTTATCAATATATTGTTATTATTACTTGCCTACTATCTTTTTTTTACATGTTGTTTACTTTGCCGCCAATTGTTGTATTATCTATCGATCGTTGTCGTCATTGTTCTTTTCTTTCTTTTTAGCATGATTTCTTTACTACTATATTTTCTTTCCATACTTATCTTTTATATATTTTACTTGAGCCCCAGGGTCTAACATTGGAGATAGTCTTTCTACTTTATAAAAATAAAAATAAAATTGTATACAAATCCCTCTTCCAATCTTTTAGACTGCACTTATGATTCTACATTGAATATATTATTATTATAAAAAATGTTTAACATAAACAAATACAAATACTAACAATGCTATACATAACGAAGTAGTATTAATAAATACAAACAATATTAAAGCAAAAGCACCATGATCCTTTTCTTGGAGGGGTTAAATTAATTACGTAGCACAAAGCAACAAATTGGAATGTGGAGTGTTTGGTTGGCCTTTACTCAAACCCAAGAAATGAAAAAAATACTAAAATAGTCATAATTGTTGAGCAAAAAAACTTGTTGACAAATTTAGCCCATGATCTTCTCACCAAGAAAGTGAAACAAAGTACAATAGACAAAATCCATCTTCCATTGCCAAAATAGCCAAACTCTATGACGTTGTCGGCCGGCACGGCGTCAAAAATTACGAACCTACGTGCGTTCGGTAAAATTCAATAATTTATATAATATATATAAATAATTCATCAAAAATTTAGTATATTTTTAAAGAAATTAAATTTAAAATTCTGACTTTATCTCTATAAGTAATAAAACAACATATCGAAAAGCTATAACAAGGTGCTATATATATGAGGATCGAATCTTTTCACGCTTAATCAGATTCTAGAGTTCGAATATCAAACTAAAATATTCTTATTTAGTAGGTGTTTTATTCTTTTGATACCTATTCAACGTGAATTCATATTAATTGTGGAAGTAAAAGTTTCAAATACATGCTACCTTAAGCGAAAAAGAAAGTGAAAAACAACTAAAATAATATGAATTAATGATGAAGATTTTCTATAGCTAGACATTAGAATTCATTGTTTATCATATTTTGTGATAAATAATTATTAAAAAAATTATAGTAGTTACGAATAATTTAGGGAGGAAGTTCATAACACGTGCAATAATTTTAAAGGGAAAAGGAACCAACAAACCAAGGTAAAGTGTATGGATTTTGGGGGAAAAGTAGAAATAATTTGAGCATATGAAGGAGTCCATGCCCTAATATGTAGAGACAAAAACACTTCAATCTTTTTCTATGGTTTTGCTTTAGCCCTCCCAAATGATGGCTTGAAACTTCAAATATATACATGGTGCATGCTTAATTCATTTTTTTTTTTACTAATAAAACTGACAAATAAAAAAAAATTATTACTCCCTCCGTGTTAATTGATGTAATGATATTTGATTTGTTATAGAGTATAAGAAAGAATATTTTTTAAAAAAATTATAGTGATCTAAGATGAGTCATATATGCATCTAGGTTAAAATTGACATTTCAAAATTAAATTATTACTAAATATAGATGAATCATGATTGACTATAAAGGAAAGTTTATCGCATAAATTGGGACAGTTGAATAGTATGTATATAAAATATCAGGTTCCTAATTTTGGGATAATTAGCACTCCTTTCTTTCATTTTTACTTATCCTGATTGAAAATCAAGACATAATTTACTATTTAATTTCTAATTTATCTTTATTATTAAGTATCAACAACAATAATTTCTCAATATAGTTTTCAAAATATTAAATTTATATATTCAAAAGATATTATGACAATTTATCTTTTTATTAATTACTTTATAAAAAATATGTCAAATCAAATACAAGTAAAATGACAGCGAAAGTAAGAATTAATGTTACGGGAGTTCTGGAAGGGTTTTCTTATTTATGAATGCAAGTTTGATATATTTTTCGTTAGCCAGACAAGTTTGATTTAAAGGCTGCATGCATGGATAATTAATTAACCGGAGAAGTCACCTAAATAAAAATATTGTTTATTAGTCAGCATATTCAACTTTTAATTTAAATGATTCAAAATTAAAATATAAATTAGTCGAATTAGTATGTTTTGAACGCTCGCTAAATGTTAATTTATACCAATTAAGAAAAGTACTTTTGTATTCAAATTAAAATAAATTTGTGTGATGTCTGCATCTATAAAGAAGACTTTTTTCACGTATTTGAAAAATAATACTCAATACCACACCCATACATAAGTTATTAGTAGCAATAATCTGGTACATAGTTAATTAATTAATACAATATAATGGATCAACTTTTAATTTGAAGCATAACTTTCACGTGTTTCAAGTTAAAAAAAATTATTCTTCTCCTCAAATTGGAATATACCTTTAATTTATTTGTCGGCTCGTGGTACGACAAAAGCTTAACTCCTCAAACTTATTTCGAAAGATATTAGAGATCGCTCCTTTGCGTTAGCTATAGCGGATATAAGGAGAGATAGATGTAAGTCGAAAAAATATTGAAAAGAGGGTATTAGACAAGATAAATACACTACACATTTGTAACTTAATTATATCGAGGACATGAATTTAAATAGGAGAATAAAAGGTTAGTAGGTAATCGAGTGTTATCTAATTTTCTTATCAATATTGTTTTATTACTCTTCTATAATTTTATTCTTCGATTTTAATGTTCCACTTGCTCAGTTATCATATTATTTGTTGTTGCTACTATTCTTTTCTTCATTATGGATTCTTCAGTATTTTTCATTTGTTCTGAATATATTCTTGATTTTTTTATATGTTTTACTTTTTCTTTTCTTTTTTTAATTGGGTCGAGGAATTGGAAATAGGGGAGGGAATTAGAATGTGGAAATCGAACTCTCACCAATAAGACAGGAGTTCAGGTAACCAACCAATTAAGCTACTAAAATTCTCCTTATATATGTTTTACTTAATATGAGGTTTTAACATAAATAACTTGATATCTATCTTCTTAAAGTACGTAGAGTAAGATTGCATAATACGTATGATCAATACATTTTTCAGATCGAACTTATAAGATTACGCTAAGTATGTTGTAGTAAAATTTAATAAAGGGTAATAAAGAATAAGATCTATTAAATAATCTTTTAAAATAAAATAATAAAAGTAATATATATATATATTTTCTATCTCATACTCAAAACAAAACAATGACCCGTAGCTCATGATAGACTTAGCCTGTTTAATTTAATTATGTCACAATTTATTTATATTTCCTATTCCTAACACGTCCAAACACTAACTCAACCACTCCAATTGCCGCCCTTAATTTAAAAATCATCTCATCATTACAATAATTTCTTGATTGAATATTGTTTCCTTGACAAAAGACAAGCATCATAAATAGTTATACCAATTGTTATTCCTAGTCGTCCATGAGCTGGCCTCACTATATATATATATATATAAATATCTACTTGTAAAAATAGAACCACCAAATAATGCATATGATGAGACGAATAGAATCTTCATCTTTAATTAGAAGTATTGTATTCAAATCTTGAAAATAAAATAAAAAATCTTGATAGAAAGTGCTAATTCCTCCTGTAATAGGCCTAACATGAAAAAAGTACGATTAATTAAAATTATTTCAAAGTATCGAATACCAAGCGAAAAATATAAAAAGAAAAATATACAATATTATTAACACCAGCAATGAAGGATCCCACATGCATGGTCTGGTGATGACAACATTAAATTTGGTTTAGAAATTGAATATTAATTACTAGTGTGCTCAGCAGTCGCTTTTAAAGTTCCTCAATTCAGTTGGTGGATATGGACTTTAAAAAATATGTCATTATTATCATATCTAATTATTTCGAGTGTATATATATATATCGGCCATGCCCATATTTTTTAATATGGAAATTATTTTGATAGAAACAATTAGTTGACAGGTGGAATATTGTTTGCCTTATTATATGGCTTTGGACATATACCTTATGATTGAGCTTTTAGAGTTACGTTATTTCCAAATTTCATATCTTACCGGTTGATGTGGATATCATATGCATTATCTCAAGAGTAAACATGATCAAGACACTTTTTAAAATTGCATATGAACTTCAAAATCAGCTGATCTTGCAAAAGTTTTCTCCCCGATGAAGACTTTTCGATTACAGACTTTATAATGAGAATAATGAGATAGGAGTCACTTGATCATGTATATAAAGTTAGTTAAAGGGTAGTTACGGAATTATACAATTAGTTAGTCAGTTAGAAAGAATAAAACAGTGTATATAAATCACTGATTCATTATAACTAGTCGGTTAACAAAAACTTCTTCTTCTTATTGAAATATATCTTTTCTCTTCTCATCTCTCTGTAAGAATCCATTAATGGTGTGGTTGATTTGAGCAATTGCATGTATTCTAACACTTTAAGCTTAACATAAAATCTCACATAGGTTACATATCATACGTAGGGGCGAAGCTAGCTTACAACTCACGGGTTCACGTGAGCCCAACAACAATTGGCCAGATTCAATATATTTAAGAAATTGCTAAATATCTATAAAACAGCGAACTCAGTTATTATTATTATTAGCTATTAACCCCCTTATTATTAGTTAAACTATAGAGACTTCTCATCTAATATTCTAATTGAACAATATAGTATGACATGAAAACAAAAAGAAATTAAACTTCCCATTCATTAATGTTCCCTTGTTTTATTTTACATGTTATGCAACTTCTTCTTTTTTCATTTGACTAAAAGTTGAGAGAGACTTGAGTAAATGATTAAATGAGTCTCTAAAACAGATACTAACAATTTATCAAATAAAAGAAACAAAAATTGATATAATCCGAGTCTCTGTAAAAATTATAACTAACAAGATTGTATTAATCACCAAGTGTACCAATTATAGAACCAATAGTTAAGCCAAGACACAACTTGCTATTCTCAAAACAAAGACAACGTGAAACAAAGAAAAACTAAGCTAGCAAGTTAAAAAATTGATGAATGTTTAATTTTGCATAGTTTTTTGGTTGGCCCTAACACAACAAATATAAGTGATGTCCCTGGCAATAGATTCTCAAATCCTGCTTTTCTTCTCAAAGATCCTTTGGTTTCTCTCAATTCAAATAGCATAGACACACTCAGTATACACCAACTTAAATATTTGGGCAGCTATAATTCCCAATACATATTGGTCCCAATCATTATAAGAAGCTTGAACAAATTGGATCCATGGTAGCAACTTGCATTAGACCTGATGACTAAAAAACAACTTGTATACATATGATCTCTAGATTCAGGCTGGAGTTGGCACAATACACACTTCAAATCAACATCTAGCTTAAAGAAAGAAGCAACAAAGTCTCCTTATATATTGTAATCAATTCATGTTACCACGAAAATATGTGGTGGGCTGCTCCTTTCCTTAACCAGAGGTTTTGAGTTTGAGTCCTGAATATGAAAAAATTTATGATACGGAGCGCTAACCCCCAAATGGGGCCTATCCAATGTGAATCTAAAAATAGTCGGACTCCTCAAAAGAAATTCACCGTAAAATTCAGAATTTTGAAAGATTCTAAGTAGCCGTTTGGTCATTGATATCAAATATTTTTCACTGAAATTATATTTGTTTATATATTTTGCAAAGGAGAGAAGAGAACATTTTATTAATGTAATTTAACTGATTTCCAATACACTATTATCTACTTATTGAAAACACTAATTTATGCTTAGTTTCATAGGATAAATATTCTTTGGATTGTCAACATATAAAAATTAAATCCAAAAAAGGAAAAAATATATCAAAGAATAAAATAAAAATGATCTAGCAAGTGTAAAGGAAAGATCTTTCTGTAGCCCATTAACTATGGGCCACAGAACTGAACATCAAATTAGGCTATTAAGTTGTACAAAGCCCAACTCAAGCAGGATCCTATACTGTGTTGCTTTCACATGGTAGTCCAGTGGCGGATCTAGGATTTTAAGGTTGTGAGTGCTCTGAAAATGGCGGAGTCAAAAATATAAAAAAAACATGTTAACAATGAGATTCGAACTCAAGCTCAACAAACACTAAAAGAGCCTTCAACACCCACCCAAGAGCCAATGGGACAATCAGATCATTTATTCATTTGGTGCTCTATGTTAATTTTATACAAATACCTCTTAATTTCTACATAGTTATATATATTCCGAGACGAGGTTAATGGGTGCTCGAGCACCCGACGGACTCCATGTGGGTCCGCCCCTGGGCAAGTCCATCCATATATTCATGTGTTGTGTATCAATTGATATCTATAACTGATATTTATATAAAATTAATGATCGCAAAATACGTAGAAATCATTCATGTATATATTCATCTCTTAATCATATTTATTCTAACTTTAATTTTTTCACTCCTTGTTGATACTACGTTCTTTCATTGATCCCTAAAAAATGTTTGTTCATCTCTTGAGCAAGTTAGAGAATGTTTGGGAGGCCTTACTTATCCTCCAACATGCAGCCCAAGCCCAAACTATTTCAGCCGTTGGCCTTAGTCCACGGCCCATTGGAGACAACAGTAGTGAATAACTCAGTTCTAATGGATGTTGGCATGTTGCGTTTTGGAAAACTACGTAACTACACAAACATTCCTACCATATCACTAATTTATAATTTCATACATATTTTTTGTTACCAGATACACTGAAATAGGGAGAGAGTCAAGCAAGAACAATAGGGAGGCGAGCGACATTTGTCTATGTATTTTAGATACATGTGAATCACACTAGATACACGCTAGATACATATATCTGGTGTGATTCACATGTATATGGGATACCATAAACGTGAGCGAGATAGGAGGAAGGCGAGTGAGATTATCTATGTATAATCTTGAACAAATTACATCTAATTTTGACCTCATGTATCCCGAGATACATATATATATGGACATATCTTGACGCATCAAAATCTAGTAAAATTCGTAATATTGCAAACTATCGTATATTTAAGTAATTAACTCTTAAACTAGTAAAAATTCGATAAGTTACCACTTTAGTTCTCTAGTCTAGTATAATTAATCCAATTAGCAGTTCCATTACAAAATAAACTAAAAGAAAAAAATGTCTCTTCTTCCTTTATTACTCAAACTAACTGTATAATTTATTGATTCGAAATCAATGACTTTTGTTCAGATTTTATATATTCAATAAAAGAAAAAATAAATAATATATTATTTAAAATCATTATAAAAATTTATAAATTTTGAATCTGCATTAATCTACCATATTTAAGTCAACTGTCTCATTTCATCATAAAAAGAAGAAAATCTTCCAACTCCCCTTCGAAATATCTTCAACAATTCCGGTGAAGACGGAATAGACATCAAATATGAATATATAGTAAAGTTTTAACTAATTAGTGAAGAATATATAGTATAGTTTCATCTATTTCTTAGTTTACAAAATTAAGAAGATACAAACATATAAAAATGTTTCTTCACGTGTATATCAAAGAAAAATAGTAGTACCTTAAATTTAATTAAACTTCAAACATGCTCACAACGAATGCAAATCACACGTGAGTTTTTTCAAGAAGAAGAGAGTAAAACACTCTAAATTTTGGAAATTTTAAAATGAGAGAAAACGTCTCTATTTATAGCCAACAAAGGATAGCTAGTATGAACATGTGTTTATTATGTCTTATCAAAAAAGTCACTCACAACTGATTGAAAAAGTCAAACCCTTTAGAAAAGTCTAATCTTTCTAAAAAAACACAACTCATCAGAAAAGTCACAATCCTTCAAAATAATTAGGAATATTATAATAATTTAACATTCAAATTAGAAACTTTACGCACTTAAGATAGTATAGAAATATATAGCCCATAAAAAAGAATTCTGTTTATTAGGGCATCTCCAACCCTACACTCTATTTTACTCTCCAAATATAGAGTTCTTTATTTTTTCAGACAACCAACTCCAAACTAATTCTCTATTTTACTCTCTAAAAAAAAAAAAACTCTCTCTTCAATATTATATTATTATTTCTATTTCATTCTTATTTTCTTATTTCATAATATAAATCCTTTATTTCATTTCTCAATAATTACTTTATATAATTTTCAAGTGATGTAAAATTTTATTTTTTCAATTTTTTATTTAATATAAAATTATGTTTCATTCAAAAAATTTAAATAATATAAATTGCAAGAAAATATTATATAATATACAAATTAATGGATAAATTCAAATAAAAGTGAAATACAATTACATAAACACTCAATTTTCAAAATTATTACGTTGGTCCCATAAATGTTCTATTAATGCATTATGGAATTTCAAAATGAACATTTTGTCCTTAATTTTATTATGTCTAGCTAAAAATTATTCAAATTGGAGATTTTCATCTACCACCATTTTTGTCGTTGGAGTTGGAGCCTGTACGACATCTTGAATTGGTGCACTAAGATCACGTTCATCCTCAATTATCATGTTGTGCAGTATAATACATGTAGTCATTATATCATGTAGCACTTCCTTTCTCCAAAAATGTGACAGCCCTGCAATAATTACAAAACGTGATTGCAAAACTACGAATGCACGTTCAACATCTTTTCGTCATGATTCTTGTTTCATCACGAATTAATTATTATGTTATGTAGTGTATTTAAAGTATTATGTTATGTATTTTATTGTTATCTTGTATTTAAATTATCATATTATGTATTGTATTTTTAAATTAAATTTTCCATCTTATCATTTTAATTTTGTATATTCTTTATAGTGAAAATTAATAATAAAATCAAATTATATTATTGACGAAAATTAGAAAAAATTTAAAAACTATTAATTCGGGTTGAAAGTAGTATATATTAAATAATATATTTTTTTAAAAAATATTATATTACATTTAAAAAGAATTATAAATATTAGATATTTAATTAATGACATTATATGTAAAATGGCGAAATGGTCTGGTGAGCCCTTATACTTTTATCAGTTTGTATTCTAAATCCTTCTACTTACCCTTTTGTCATCTGGACCCTTGAACTCAATAAAACACAATTTAACAATTCCCTCTGACCATTGACCAAGCTTATGTGTCTTTAAGTCGGCTGAGTTGGCGAAAGTGTGTGACTTCACGCACCTTAAGGCGAGCGAATAACATTTTTAGGTTAAAAAAATTCAAATTAAAAAAGAAATATTAAAAAAAAACAATTAATTAAAAAGTCATTTCTTCTTCCTTTTTCTTCTGTAAATGACGCATTCCCATGTCGGCTACTCCTAAATTTCTCCTCTTTTTCTCCACTTCTAAACTATTTTCTCCACCCTACTGTCACATTCATCACCACCAACACCAGAAACAATCACTATTGTCCCCTTTATTGCTTTTCTTCTTCACTTTCTCATTTTGTTCTCTCACCATTCTCATTTTTTCTCTTTACTCTAAGGGGTCGTTTGGTTTGAATATAAGTTATGATGGGATAAGTTATGATGGGATAAGTTATGTTGGGATAAGTTATGTTGCGATTAGTTATGATGAGATAAGTTGTCCTGGGATTATTTCTTATTGAGTGTTTGGTTTGTTATATTCAAAATAATATATATTGATAAATTTTAAGAACAAGTTGTTTGTTTACAAAATTACCCTTCGCTTTATTTAAACTTTTTAAACTTTTCTTTGTGAGCTTTAGTTATTCATTTTTAAAAATAAAACTTTTATTTTATTTAACTTAAATATTTTTGTTTATG
>JAJOOS010012730.1:0-18646 GCA_029582725.1 Solanum chiquidenum
AGAAATGGGGTAAAAAAATGAAAATTTTAAAATTTGAAATATTTTTTAAAAACATTTTTTTTTTATAATATAATATAAAATGCATCAAAATGATATTTCCAGGCTCCATCCACTGGCTTTGATTAACATATCTCTCTTGTCTTGTTTTTTATAAATAGGAAAAGGGTAAAAAAATACCCTTAAACTATTCGAAATAACTCATATTTATCCTTAAATTATATTTCGGCTCAAAACTACCCTTTCCATCAAACTATTGGGTCAAAAGTGACCTTCTTATTAACGGAAGTTGTTAAATGTCATGTGGATGCCACATTGCATGCCAATAGGGTTCCACTGCCACATAGACTAAATCCCTAGATCTTAATTACTCTTTTTTTCCCCTCATTTCATTATTTTCCAGAAACGATTTCACGCCTTCTCCCTCATTTTGCGGCTAGGATTTCACAGTTTTCTTTGTCGCTGGATTTCAAAGTGGATATTCGTGGTTGTAGATTAGTAAATATTTTTTTTCTTATTTTATTATGTTTACAACCACGAATATCCACTTTGAAACCTAGCCCCGAAGAAAGCTATGAAACCTTAGCCGCGAAATGAGGGGAAAGTTGTGAAATCCTAACTATCATGCTTTGAAATCGTAAACATAATAAAATAAGAAAAAAGATTTACTAACCTACAACCACGAATATCCACTTTGAAACCTAGCAACGATGAAAACTGTGAAATCCTTGCCGCAAAATGAGGGAGAGGGGGTGAAATCGTTTCGGAAAAATAATGAAATGAGGGGGGGAGAGTAATTAGGATTTAGCGATTTAGTCTATGTGGCAGTGGAACCCTATTGGTATGCAATGTGGCATCCACGTGGCATTTAACAACTTTCGTTAATAAGAAGGGTACTTTTGACCCAATAGTTTGATAGGAAGGGTATTTTTGAACCGAAATATAGTTTAAGGGTATATATGAGCTATTTCGGATAGTTTAAGGGTATTTTTGACCCTTTTTCGTTTTAGTCTATGTGGCAGTGGAACCCTATTGGCATGCAATGTGGTATCCACATGACATTTAACAACTTCCGTTAATAAGAAAGGCACTTTTGACCCAATAGTTTGACGGAAAGGATAGTTTTGAACCGAAATATAGTTTAAGGGTAAATATAATCTATTTCGGATAATTTAAGAATATTTTGACCCTTTTCCTATTTATAAAAAACAAGACAAGAGAGATATGTTAATCGAAGCCAGTGGATGGAGCCTGGAAATATCATTTTGATGCATTTTATATTATATCATATTATATATATATATAAGTGAAAATTACTAAAATCCAACAATTCAATCAACTTTGATTCATTTTCTTAATGATGTACATAGTCATACTCATTTCATTTATATACGTTTTTTCAATAATAGACTCTCGTATTAATTAGCTTCTCCGCATTTCAGATATTTAGATCTGGCTGATGGAACGAGATTAAACAACTCTACCACTCATGAGCTATTAAAGTATAATAAGAGATTTAGTTTTATAAAATTCAATTTTCATAATGATTCATAATTAATATGAGTTTGAAGTTTTCTTCCTAAATAGTGATTCTCTTATTTGCCTCATTTCATTATTAAGGTTAAAGGTATATTATATATAGGGAAAAAAGTTTGATATACTCCTCAACTTTGTCATTTGGAGCTGATATACCCTCAATTTTGACCATTAAAATAATAACTTTAAATTCGTCGTTGAAATAAAAAAAAGTCAAAAAAATTTATGTGTGAGGAGGATTAAATATATCTATATGGGATTATATTTAAAAATAATAATTAAAATATTAAATTAAAATTAATTTTTCATTTCAATTAGAGAAAAAGGGTATATGTGAGTCATTTGTATAGCAATAGCCAATAGGGACATATATGAGCCACTTTCATAATGAGGGGTATATCAGCTCTAAATAATAAAGTTGAGGGGTTTATCAGGCCATTTTCCCATATATATATATATGTTGGAGTTTGAATCAAAATGACAATAAAATTGATTAAATTTTTTAAAAGAGCAAACAATTTGAAGCTCAAACAAAAAAGACAATATTTAGATTTAGTCGTTAACAGCCTCAAAATCACATGGGTAAGGCTCATGCTAGAATGATCCTTCCCTTTTAAAGAAGAAAAGCAGTGCTGACTTTTAAAAAAATAATTAATATCTCTTCTTCATCATTTATTTAATCGCGTGTTATTGTATTTTCGTGTTTATTTTTTTTTCAATTTTTACTATTTATATGTAAATAAAAATGTAAGTAATGCAGTCAAGTTTAATAGTTTTTTATATAACTTGATAATATTGATGACAAAATATAGAGACATGATAAAAGAAAAGGACAAAACTTCTAGACATTGCATATTATTTTTGAGATTATGATTTACCTCAACCCGATTATTGTTGTTTATGTGTACATATTCCACACATAGTTGATACGTGTGACCTTATTATTCTTCGAGGGTTGTTAATGTCCTATAATAAAATTTATTGTTAGAGTGTTTTAATATTTTAAAAATGTGAATCTTGAACTTTTGTCCATTAAAAATATCACAACAGACATATTGTTGTGAAAATTCATCTTCAATAAAAAAAACACTACTTTAAAAAATGAAAAAGAATAATTTGAAAATAATTATAAAATATTTATTAATTTATAACTTTAAATATATTTTTCAAAAGATATATTACACCTCAATCATTTATTTAATATGGACAAAAAAACAAACTAGAAACCATTTATCTAACAAGTGGGTGTGTGGTAGGCGGAGGGAGGGGGGCTAAAACCCTAGGAACGTGAAAAAGGACTTCAAGAGTCAAGACAAGTACTATATTTGTCCAATATGTTAAAAATACTTGAATTCGTTTGATCCCAAGAATATTTGGGAAAAAATAGGATAATATTTGAAAAGTGGTGTTTGGTGATATAACTTGGTAAATGTATTTGTCAAGTATCTCAAGTTCTCATATACTAGAAAAAACTAATATTTTGGCCAAGTTCTAATATTTGGAAATTTTAAAACATTAAAAAATTTCCCCAAACTTTTATATTTTATAAAAGATACCTATTATTTATTAATTCCAACTAATATTTGTTACTACCTCCTTCGAAAAAGTTTGATTTCTAATTTGAGTGACAAAATTGAGAAAAAGAACAATTTGTGTTTAATGAATTATAATTATAACTGAATCAGTGACAAGTTTGAGTATACGATTAATAATTGTCTTGCTTATGTTGTTATTTTGTTATTGTTGATTGTTATCAATTATATTATAAGGTTATTTTTTACCGGAACATATTCATTATAAAATGATAATACAAATTTATGAGTATTTTAATAGTTTTTAAAACTTATGGGCATAAATCATATTTTTTGAAATAGTCAAATATTCTTGGAAAACTTAGGGCCAAACACATGGTGTAATTTCACCAAAAAATTGGCCCAACCCAAACACTATTTATCAAGAATATTTGAGAACTTGGGGCCAAACACTAGCTTAGTTGTTTAAGTATACTTGTTTGGTTTTAAAATTAAGAGATAATTTTTTTTATTTGTTTATTTATTCTTATTATTAAATATTATTTATTTCATAAATATAGCCTATAGGTTAAAATTGTCAATTTTATTGTTTCCTCGATTAATTTTTATTTGTTCACTAAACAAATAAATATCTATTTTTTATTTAGTTTTAAAAAAATAAGAGATATTTTATGATTTAATTTATCTTTATTATTAATTATAATATTCAAAGTACTAAATTTATGACTTCCTTTAATCCATATCATGTAAATTGTAGATTTTTTTATAGTTCAAAGTAAATAAATTATTCAAAATTTAAGAGAATTATTAGATTTTTTTTTATATTTATCCTTTATTTATTGTTGTCTTTTACTATTTTAAATTTTTTACGAGAATAGTTTAAATAAATAAACAAAGTTCAAAAATATATTATACCTCAATAATTCATTTAATATAAATAAAAAAAACTATCATTTATCTAATAAGTGAGTTGGTAGGTAGAGGGGCGGGGGGGGCTAGAACTTTAGAAACGTGAAAAAGTTGTGAGCTGTCCTTAGAAAGATGACAAATGATAGAAAACTTCAACAAAAATAGATTTAATTTCCTAAATAGTCATCCAAATATTGGAATTTCCTTTAAAAGTTTAAATATTATTTTTATTTTATTTAGGATTAAAATATTACTCAATTATCACTATTCCACTTTAAATATATTTAACATTTCAAAAGTCTTTTTCTCTCTTAATTGACATGTCATGTTATTAAAAACCTTATTATTTTAATAATAAACTTATCTTATTTATTTAATCAAAATTATAATTTTGTTCTTTATTTTGTAAAAAATAAATGTCACGATTCAGACTGTCGTGATTGACACCCACACTAACCATCCGGTGGGAGAACCACTACTACAACCCAAACAAAGCAACTAACCAGACTAAGACAATTAAGTTACGAAAGCAAGTTAATTAACTAAACAAATGCGGAATTAAATACCTAGAACTTGAAAGACATTGTACCAAAACTCTACGAACGACAAATCTAAGAACAAGGGGTACAACCCCGAAACTAAATAACACCTTAAACAAATAGTCTGAGTCCAAAAAGAGTGGATTTAAACAAGAGAGATCCATGGCAGCCCTGAAAGAACTGGCTCACCCTTGAATTCGATCACGCTCAATAGTCACCTAGATGAGGTCTATCAATAGCCGCATGAAGATTCCCTGTACTCAACAAAGAACAAGCAAGTGTAGTATCAGTACACAACCACAGTGTACTGATAGGATCACTTGGCTATCCCAATAAGTGAAACACATGCAAGTAACCACAACATTATAAACAAACATATACCGAACATATACAATGTTAGTCATCTTTTCAGGATCAATGTAGCATCCCACATTCTCAATAATTAACATTGACTATCAATTTAGAGCAACATACAGTCTTCCAATATCATTCATCAATAGTGTCACACCCCTTTTCGGACTGCGGAATAGGGTTTTTCCAATTAAAGTGACAGTATTGATTAGGGATTTTTTTTCCGGAGTCGCCACTTGGAATTGAGTTATGGTGTTCTAAGTCACCTTTTTGTTTAATCCCTAATAAAAAGGAAATGACTCTTTGTATGGTCTGCGAATTAGAAATTCGGGTAAGGAATTCTGTTGATCGAGGGGAAGGTATTAGGCATCCCTCGAGTCCCGTGGTTCTAGCACGATCGTTTTTATTGACTTATACTTATTTTAACTATTTTTTGGATATATTTTATATGATACAGTTTCACTCATATTTTTATTGTTGAACTTTTATTTGGTCTCAACCTAGATACGTAACCGCATTCTTGGTCTTGACGTTTAGAGACATAACTGTCTTCTTTGCATCGCACCTAATAATTTATCTATAAGTCTTATGTTAAATTAATGAAAGTTAGTTATATTTTCAGACAAGGTGCGTCACCGCATCCTTGAGTTTTTTTATGTCTCAAGAAATATGTGTAACCACATTCTTAATTGAAACTGACTTTTGAACGGATCATATATTTTAATATTTTACCTATTACTAGAAAGTTTAAGCGTATTATTGTGATTAAACTACCTCTACTATTTATATTTATAAATGCTATTTGCTTAATAAAAATCTAAAATCTTAAACAAATATAAGGTTATTTCATATTAAAATTCGACATAGATGCATTTATATTTTTAGTATATTCACAAGTCATGACAAAAAAACATTAAAAAATAAAAATTGTGTAACTCTTCATTTCTTAATTTTTCTAGGATGAACATTTTTAATATTAAATGAAGTTGACTAAACAAACTATTAGAATAATATTTTTTTTAGGTATTTGATAAATTTTGGTTGGATGCAAGAGATACTTAATTAATAATAGCATATGGTACAAGATGAAAAACAATGAGATTAAACACACATAAAATTCGAGCAACAACATAAAATTGAAATCAAGTATTATATAATCATGAAAATCAAATTATACAATAAAAATTAAATGATACCTCTTGCAAAAATTCAATTCATGAAAAGGAAAATCCTAATAAGGAACCACGAACTCGAAACCACGAAAGTGAACCTCGACCTCACCTTTTGTTTGTGAGTGAAAGAAAAATATAAATAAAATGTGAATATGTTAGCTGATTTTTCCTTCTTCTTTTTTCCGTATATGTGTGGCCTTTTTTGGTAGTGTGCCGTATATAGTATAGTAGTAGTAGTGTTGTGTTTTTGGTTGCTTTTGCTGAATGGGTTCTTGGTTTGTGCCTCTGTGTGTATGTAGGTAGTGTAGGTAGTGTAGGTGTTGTGCAGAATTTTTGGTTGTTTTTTTTTTCTTTTTCTTTGTGTGTTGTCTGTAGAGTATATAGGAGTGTGTAGAGGGGTTGGGTGTTGAGGGTAGTGGAGTGGAGTTGGGGTAATGGTGAAGTGGGGTCGTGTGTGAGGGAGTGTGGAGTGTAGTTGCTGATGTATGGTAGGAAATGGGGAGGGAGGTGGGGTAGTGTAGGTTAGTAATGATTTTTATTTAAATTATATATAGAATATAAAAATACTAACTCATTATCTTGAACTAATAAAATATAAGAAGATTTAAATAATTAATTTAAAAATATAATTAAGAAATACTAGCTTATTTATTAAAATTTAAATTAAAAGACAACATATTTTTTTTTGTAGTTTTCAAATCTTTTAAAATAAACTTACTAAAATAAGACAAAATCAAAATATCTAACTTGACATAAAAGAAATATTTAAGGAATAAAAATAGTATAAAATTTTGTGTTCGGTCAAAAATTGTGTGTCTACAAATAGATATGAACGTAATCATCACAAGTAGATACACAACACAATTCGATTATGTAAAGTCGTACGGGTTCCTTAACGTGTTAGCTATCTACTCATGTGGTCCAAATTATAATTAGATCTCTCATTAATTATCAGATTTCTCTACACCTTAATGACTTCGATTTCTCCAAATCTAGACTAGGTTGGGAAATTCTAAGTTACTATGAAAAAGTTTTCTGGCCCCAATTCTTTCTTCATTGGCTTTTCCCTAACAACGAAATCAGGTCGTTACAATAGATACCAATTTACCCATCACTCGTCCCCGAGTGATCAACTAGGAAATACTGGCTAAAGTAAGGGTAATGTAGTATCTGAAACGTCGAATTACTAGAGATACTTGTCTTGCATGTACTTAGTTTTTGGGCATCGTGATCAAGAATTTCAATCGGTTCTTCCTCATACCGAAGGTCTTGCTTAACAATACTGAGTTTCACTTTATGATATAATCTTCGTCCCCAAACCAACCAATTGAATACCTACACATCCATCCACACAATGCCCCAATGAAGTCATCACAATACTCGAGTGATAATTATTATTGTATGTGCACTTAACTAACAACAAAGCTATTTCCAATAACCACCAAAGTTGATTGTACACATGTCTGCAACATGTTATCAAGGACTTTGACACAAATATTAGGACAAGTCCTTTCTCACATAACCATGATAAAATCCAAAATCAAAACTCGCCACAATTAAAGGTGAACCTTAACCAACCAAGACACGCTCATAATACCCAAACAATCATAGTTCTTATCAATATCTCCATCTCACAACATAAATTTCCATAAGCTTAAGTTATAAAAGTTTCAATCTTTAGACATCAGATACACCTTGAGAGATATGTCCAAACATACAAACCAACAAATCATCCAACAACACTATCGAAATGCTAGATTTAGTAATTGTAGATTACCTCTGAAGAATAGTAGAATTGTATTCAATGATCCCCACATTCAACCACACATAACCGATACATGACCTTGACGATAAGATGAATATCAAGATTATCGAACAACCATAAATATGCAAGGTAGCTTTTTTATAAATTCTCTTAAGCAAGGTGGTACATGTAGAACCACTAAAATACTTTAACAACTCCAATACAACACCAATTATGTCATTCGAAGTAACCAAATCTTTCCAATCTTTCCACTCAACCAAGAGAACATCGCAAGATTTGGTACCCCTGATCCACCACTAAGGATCCACCTACAAAAGTAAAAATAGACTAGAGCATAGCTAGTGAATCATACTCACGACACTAACAACCATCATAAACACTCCGGCCTTTTACCTTATTATAAACCAACACTTTTTAAATGAAAACTTTTCTAAGGTACTTTAACAATCAACAGTAATAAACTTTACGACTCAACCCAGGTGTACGTCCTTTCAAAGGTTCAATACCTGATACAATTGATCATTTCTCACCTTGCCTATTCATACCTTGATAAAATATATCACCACTAACATAGACTTACAATGAAAAATCTAAATGGTAAACTCAGACGTATAACACAATCCCTTATCTATCAATATTAGTTTATACCTTGAAGATTTTTATGAAACTCCTGAATCTTCGCTTATCATTGATCGCATCCCTATCGATCTTACAATATCTTTTCGCTAAAATTTCAATCGTACTCATTTCAAAACTGAAAACAAAACAAAAGCAATTATTATCACATTCGAGTTAGTGTATGTACACTCATTTCTCAAGTCTTTTTCAATAGTTTATAATCAATCTGATGGTCTTGTGACACTATTACCATAGCCACAACAAAATGAATAAAATCACGCGTCTCTGAACCCAATTATCTACCCCTCTAAAGATACCTCTTTAGCCCTTGCAATCAAATACAATATTCTTGCTCTCGCCTCTCTCTAAAGGTTGCACTTCATCCCAATATTTTTCTTTATTATGACTATAGCTCTTTAATTTCTATTCGAATGGTGTCCCACCATCTCTTAAAACATTCCTTACAACCACGTTACTCACCAAATATTAGAAAACCACAACCTTAGATACTCACAAGTCGTAATTACTATATAAAATTTACTTAATCAACAATCCTATTATATAGTTGCATCCCGTCATAATCCATCACGAACTCTTATTATCATTACGCTCAGTCAACCTTGACTATCACTATGAAATCAACATTTTCATCAACATGACACCTCAAATCAGGTATACTCATCAAATTCAAAGGACTAACCCAATTTTTATACGTACTTACTAAAATCTTTCATTGCCTTCACCCAAGTATACTCAATGGGACTTTCTTTATCCATAAGCTTGTCATTTCGATATTAATCCACTCCCTTATGGCTTAAGATAAAATCACCAGTCCTTATACTACCCTCCTGCTTCTTAACAAACAAGACAGGAGCACCCACGGGGAAACATTAGGATGGATGGAACCTTTATCAAGATGCCCTTGGAATTGAGCTTTAAGCTCCCTCAATTCTAAAACCACAAGAATAGACTCAATAGAGGGGGGATTCGATCTCAACATCCCAAATATGATCCAATTATGCCCAACAATCCTGTTCCACCAGTTTCCTACCCCGCACGAAAGATATGACCTTAGCTGACTTAGGCTTGTACCCCCTTCCCACTCTAACCTTTTCCTACCGGGGATTTCTAGAGTTACCAACTTAGTACTACAATTAAGCCTGAAATAATAGAGGTACAACCAAGACATGCCTAATATTATATCAAGTCAGTCATATCCAGCATAACCAAATCAACCCAAGTCTGAAAATCCATAAACACAACATGACAAACACGATATACAAGGATGACTATGACTGACTTTTCAACTAGGGTAGAAACATGAATGGGGGCATGAAGTATATCACAAACCACATCTAATCCCCAGGCAATTGAACTGACACGTACGAATAAGAATAATCCGGATCAAACAACACATTAGCCATCCAATCGCAATAGGTATAGTACTTGTGGCCACTAAATCTGACCCTCATATGCCCAGGTTCTCCATAATTTTAACATGCTTAATAAGTTATATTCGATTGCTGACCACTAAATCAGGTTGTGGGGGTTAGTTCGGGTACGATTCGGGGTGGATTTTGGGTAACTTGGAAAAATAGGGGAAGGCAAGTTGAGGTTCTGCCTCGCCCTGTCCTAGCATAACGAAAGAACTCCCACTCTAGCGGTCCCGCCCTGGTGGAATAATTCCGCCCCAGCGGCTCGGACGGAACCATAATCTAGGGAATAAATTTTTTTGGGCTTTTCCTCTTTTCTAAATTCCACCAAGGTTCCCAACTTCACTCAGCACCTTTGGAATAGTCCCCATAGCTAGGGCAATCATTAGCTATCCCGAGTCAATCTTAACGACACACGCTCCACAATTTCCCTTACGTTACATTCAACAATACAACTCACTCATTCACATGATACACCTATACATTCAAACGATTATCAGTTGATCGCACTGCACATCCAAATTTATCTTTTACGAACCACATCGTAATTTATCTAGACCCTTGCGCCTAATCTCATGATGACCTTTTTTTCACAACAAGTTCCACGACACTTAAGCGGTTACAACTGGCACAATTTCAATATTTAGGCCAGCACATTGCACATATCAACATTCAGACAAGCAATATTGGGTACATAATCATATCAAAGAATTCAAGTAATACACCCTTCACATTCATAGTTAATTTCAGACAACTAGAAGCATATATTCACCGTTCCAAGTTACAACTCACAGAAAAGTCCAATTTCTTTAATTAGTTTGTTCCATAAACGACCATCAACCATGCCTTATACGGTCCCTAAGGCCTACCAATTGGAACCTTCTCAATTTCAATTAACTTACTTATGTCCCTTCAGCCGTGATTACGATGTCTAGTTCACTCCGTTGAGATACCAATTAGAATTGGGAGATACCAATTGGACTTAACTTATACCACAAGCGACAATAATAGCTAGAGAGCCCCACAAAACTGCTAATTTCAATCATAGAACTTGGTCGAATCCAATTTTTAACCGCCTCAATCTTTAACTGATAGTAACCAGACCTTAAATCAATGTTAAAGAAAATCGATGCACTTTGCAATTGGTCAAAAAGCTCATCTATCTGAGGCAATGGATACTTATTTTGAATAATGACCCTATTCAACTATTGGTAGTCTATACACATTCTCTCTTGCTAGTGATGGTGTTACCACTTTTATTGCTCTAGTTCAGACCATAGAATGAATGAGGAAATATACCAATTTGTATCACCAAGATACCAATTGGATTCAAGTCATAGCACGAAAGAGTAGAAAGATGTGAGATTTCCCTAATGTTCTATAGCCTTTAGAAGAAAAGTACGGACGTAATCGTACCGTTCCGCAAGACTCAACTAGACTCGTTTTAGTACAATGAAATCAACGAACTTAGGGCTCTGATACCAACTTTGTCACAACCCAGACCGTCGTGATTGGCACCCACACTAACCATCCGGTGGAAGAACCACTACTACAACCCAAGCTAAGCAACTAAACCAAAACTAAGACAATTAAGTTACGAAAGCAAGTTAATTAACTAAACAAATACGGAATTAAATACCTAGAACCTGAAAGTCATCGTACCAAAACTCTACTAACGACAAGTCTAAGAACAAAAGGTACAACCTCAAAACTAAATAACACCTTAAATAAATAGTCTGAGTTCGTAAAGAGTGGACTTAAACAAGAGAGATCCATGACAACCTTGAAAAAACTGGCTCACCCTTGAATCCGGTTACGCTCAATAGTCACCTAGTTGAGGTCTATCAATAGCCGCATGAAGATGCCCTGTACTCAACAAAGAACAAGCAAGTGCAGTATCAATACACAACCACAGTGTACAGGTAGGATCACGTGGCTATCCTAATAAGTGAAACACATGCAAGTAACCACAACATTTTAAACAAGCATATACCGAACATATATAATATTAGTTATCTTTTCAGGAACAATGTAACATCCCACATTCTCAATAATTAACATTGGTTATCAATTTAGAGCAACATGCAGTCTTCCAATATCAATCATCAATAGATATGAACGTAATCATCACAAATAGATACACAACACAATTCAATGGTTCTCTCATGAAACCCAATTCAATGGTCCTCTCATGGAACTCACACCTAAACTGTTAGCATACCGGAACATGGTACCCGATCCAATATTTATGCCAAAACGTGGCAACCGATCTCATATTTATGCCAGAACGTGGCAACCGATCCAATGATTATGTCGAAACGTGGCAACCGATCCCAGTTAGTGTGTCGAATAGTGACACTCTCCCATTCAACAAATCACAATCATAATAACAATGTATATTCTCACAATCATACAACAAGAGGTGATTCATGGCATACAATTATTCAATTATCCTCATTTACGATTAGGGTGATCAATAATGCAACATTCGAATACATACATGCATTATAATGAAGCAATTACAAACATATATCACACCAACATGAAATCACAACCATCACCTACCTCAAAACAAGCTTGAAACCCTAAGAAACTTGATTTTTCCCTTTCCAAATTCGTTCCGCTTGTTCTTGGTCTACAAACAATCACAATAACACGAGAATCAACAAACAATTGCTAATTATCCGAAACTATAACAATTCTATGAACCCTAGATCAAACCCATGATCCCAATTATCCAATTTAGGACTTTTTCCACCATAAATTCCAAATCAAAACCCTCCCCCATCAATAATTACTCATGAATTTACATTCTACGGATCAAAATATGGATTCGGGGAGTGAAAAGCTTACCTTTAGCCTCAAGAATGGTGAAAAACGAGTAGGAATTGCCTGGGGTTTGTTCTTCAACTCTAAATGTCAAAAAGTGCCAAATAAGGTCGTTTAGGGGTTTATTAACGACTTTAAGTCGCGTTTGGCCCGCCACGACAGACCCATCTCGCTACAGCGGCCCCGCTCTAGCGAGTCCAATCTCGCTCTGGAGGCCTACATGGAGACAGAATGTTACCCGTTCACGCTAAGATCATTTTTGAGAGTTCTAATCGCCCAAATTTGATTCCGTAAAGTCGTACGGGTTTCTTAACACCTTAGCTATCTACTCATGTGGTCCAAATCATAATTATATCTCTCATTAATTACCATATTTCCCTACACCTTAATGACTCCAATTTCGTCTAAATCTGGACTAGGTTGGGAAATTCTAAGTTACTACGAAAAAAATTTCTGGCCCCAATTCTTTCTTGATTGGCTTTTCCCTAAGATGGAATCAGGTCGTTATAATAAATTAATTTATTAAGAAGAATTTTTTGTGTTAAGAAGTCTTTTCTGTACTTAAACTTTATATTATATTTTTAAATAGTCATTCATGTTTGAAAATTGTCTATACAAATCATTTTTATTTATTTAAAAATAATACATGTTTTTATGTAAAATGTAAACGAGTTTTAGAGTCGTCACTTAATTTTTAAAGAAAAATTTAGAAAACTAATTTTCAAAAGATTAAAACAGTAAATCGATTGAAAATATTATTAAGGGGGTTTGAGGTTCATATTAATGTTTTAGGAAGGGTTTGAAGGCACCTAAAACACCCGCTAACTTGGGGTTATCCGGTAATTTAAATATTTGGCTAATTATTTAAAAATAGACATACTTAATTAAATTGGAGAAATAAACAACCTAAGACTTAAAAATATTTTTGAGGGGAAAGGGGAAATATTATGGGGATATTATTAAATAAAACTTTGAAGTAATTTAAATACGAAAATAAATATTTATTCAATTTTTTTGAAAAATATAAGTAATTCACTCAAAAATGGTTCTCTTTTGGGGAATTGATTTAGGGAAAAACCTTAAAATTAAATAAACAAATAATTGAATAATAGCAATTAAATATGTGAAATATATATAATAAAAAGAGAGGGGGTGGGGGAAATTTGGCCCAAGCGAACCCTTGGCCTGGCTACTTAACTCAGCGGAAGACTTAACTCAACACAATATAAGTTCATAAACAACTTAAATGATAAATCTGGCCAAAATGGCAACTTGTGTCTCAAAATAGAATATATGTAAATACATAGATGAGAGACTCAACTACTGTCTGACTGTCTATAAAGCCTATATAATACTGAGATGGATGTTGGGACACACAACATCCTAATAAAAAAAACTAGAAAAGCAAATAAAAGAGTCCTCCGAAATGTAAGGAGGGTCACCACTAACTCTTGAGTGCTCGAGTAGATCAACGGCGCGCTGGATGTTGATCCTGGTTACCTGCGTCTGCATCGTAACAAGATGCAGGCCAACTGGCATCAGTACATTGAATGTACGAGTATGCAAGTTGGAATGCTAAACAACAACTTAAGCTTGAAAGAAGTACAAAGGAACACTTACCTTGGCTCTGTTCAACTCATGAATAACTGAACTCAATATAAAGCAATAAGACACATGCAATATATAATAAGCTTGTAAAATAGTGTAAACAATTTAGTTCGTTAAAGATAAAGCAATAACAAACTCAACTTTACTTATATATAAAAGTAATATAACTTTAGTGGGAGATTCTTTAACCGACACCACCACTATGAGCCCTAGTGATGATACAACATTTTACCTCACATTTCCCAAGGACCATCCTATACCTTGCCGTGATATAGGACCTTACTTAACTTAGTGGATCCACTAGCTTAACTTATGTGATCATCTAAAAAGTATGACCCGTTAAATCCCATGATGGCTACATGGTTCTTATGGAGAGTTGAGTTCGCGTCCCCAATTCGGTGCTCAATACTACTCCCAAAATATACTTTTGCTCATATGTGTTTTAAACACTTTTTTTCTTTAGTTTGAGATAATTGCTCATAGTTTAGCCCAAAGTTTCTCTTGGAATCGATGTTCCCTTTACTGAAAACTAGCCCAAAGGCTCTTTTGGAAATCATAGTTCCTTTCTTGCTCAAATGTGAAAACATTTATAAACTTCTTTGGGAATACTTAGTTCCCTAATAACTTTTGAGAAATGAACTCAACTCTTTACTCTTTACTTTACGTGAAACTTGAACCTTAAAACGAAGTTAAAACGTTTAATAAAGACTCTTGAAAACTTTAAGAAACTTTACCTTGACTTGCTTCTTAATTTCTAGACTTGACTTTCAACTTCTTTGACTTTGATCTTAACTTTCCTTGAATTGGATTATGGATTCAAGGTTCATGATCTCATGTTTATGGATGATTTCATGATGTTTAGATGTACTTTAGAGTGTTAGAATCGACTAGGAAACATAGGTACATCACCTAGGAACAAGTACTAAAAAGGTCGGGAACGAATGGAGAGAACTGTCGTCCCTGGCGCTCTGAGAGGCGCGGGGCGCCAGCCCTCAAACTTTAGAGAAGTCTGACTGGCGCTCTGGCTGGTGCGACACGCCAGAGGCCAAACTTCAGAGAAGTTTTTGTGGCGCGACGCCCCAAGCCCTTACCTAGAAATCTCCCACTTTTCTCCTTCGTTTTTCATCTCTAAACCCTTCAATCTTCCCTAGTTCTTTCCCCAAACACTGAGGGTCATTAGTACCCTCAATATACAACCAATCTAACTCGAAAAACAATCCGGAAAACATGAATCAACTCACCCCTAAGCATCAACAACTCAACCAACAAGAATTCTAAATTTGTTCTTCAAGAACCCCATTTGTTCAACATGTAAACAACTCAAAACCAATGGATTGAAACAAGTTGGTGTGTGGGTGAACCATTCCAACATGAAAAGATCTCACATACCTTAATAGAGATCACCCCCGACGAATTCCACTCGCAAGTTTGGATGATCTTGACGAATTCTTGCCTTTCTCTCCCATTCTTTCTTCCTTTCTCTCTTCTCCAAGCCCTAAGTGTTCTTTAATTTTCCAAAACTGATTTAGGTCATGTTTTTACCCCAATAAATCCCTAAAAATGAATTAGGAAATTAATTAGAGAAAATACCACTTTGCCCTTCCCTAAATCCGGATTGGGACCTTCCTCAATCCAACAATCCAACTTCCGAAATGCATATCTCACTCATACGATGTCGAAATCGTGCAAACTCGGCGGTGTTGGAAAGATCTTACCAAGTTATTTCCAACCATATCAAGAACTACTCCTAACTCATCCTGAGCTAGGATTTATGGTCGTTTGAAAATGACCAAACTCACTTTCTTAACTTAGACATCATTTTTCAGATTTCCTTAATCTTTCCAAAAATCAATATTTTCAGATTTTTAACTCTTTCTAGTCGTTTCTAGGTGCGAGATGTTACACAGTACTTGGGCCTAATTTCTGCTTTGGGCCTTTGATCCATTGTACTTGTCCTAAAGAAACTAAAATGCCCAAAATATATGGGCTTTTGGCTCAATTCCCTGTCCTAATCTAACATAGAAATCTGATATTTTAGTGGACTTTAGGCCCAATTTTCACCTTTCCTAAACTAACAAGAGGGCTTAGGCCCAAACTATACAAAATATAGAACTGGAAATTTAAGTGGGCTTTTGGCCTCATTCTGCTTCTCGTTGCTGCTGCTGGCATATAACTCTTAGGGGTCGTTTGGTACAAATATTAATAACACATGAATTAATAATGCAGAGATTAGTAGTGCATGGATTAACAATGCAGGGTTTATTTTTATCAAGTGTTTGGTTCATTGTTTCCCACCTCATCTTGTGTTTGAATTAAAACTCTATAAAAAGTTTCTTTTCAATTATACCCTTGAATTTTTATATAATTGGGTCAATGTAGATAATTGCCGCACAATATTATTTTTTATGGCCTTCTAACTATCTATGAGAAGAACAACTTTATAGTCATGTTTGCTATTTTTTCACTTGAATTATTTGAGGATAAATAATTGTCATCTTAAAAAATTGATCACTCACAAAATGTCATTTTTAAATTTAAAAAAGATAAATCATCTACTTTTAAAATCGAAAAGACGATCAACAATGATAAAATTGAATAAACCATCTACATTTACACATGAAAATTGCAAGTTGTAGTTTTAATATGTATGTAACTTTTTATAATGTTCAAAATAAAATAATACATTTAATTAAGGTGACAAACGTCATATACAAATAAACAACTCACATTTCAAATTTGTATTGGATTTATTTAGTAACAAACAACTCTCTCTAAATAATTTGTAAGCTAATTTATTTAAATAAATTTACTGGTACAAATATAAATCATAAAATCAACAAAATAATTAAAATGATTTGAGGGATATTTTTGTCTTTATATAGATTTATCCCATGGTATTATATCAATGTATTACTAATACCTCCAAATGGAAGGTATTAGTAATACATCCTATAAGACTTGGACTTAGGATTGTAATAGTTAGGCTAAAATTTAGGTGTTGGGCTTGAGAGAATGGTAAACTTAAATACTTAAGTTAATCAAAATTATTAAAATATTAATATTTTATTTATGAATAATATATAAATAAATATAAAATTTATGTATCTAATTTATCGGTTCGGTTATTTTTGCGGTTGTTTTTTAGTAAAATCAAAACCAAATCAAATAGTATCGATTTTTAAAATTTAAAATCAAACCTAACCAAACTTAAACCAAATATCAATTTTTTAAATCGATTTGATTCAAATTGTGGTTTGAATTGATTTTTTAGTCATAACCATGAACAACCCTAGATAGAATTATGAGTGAGTCTATCATCAAATTGTATCAAATTCAAGCTTCATTAAAGAAGGAAATATGATTTGTATGTTAGTAAAGTAAGTTGTGGAAAGACAAAACTGAGAGGTATGAACAAATGTTTTAGGTGATTTCATAAAGAAATTTGCTAGATTATATGATTATGTTGGGGAATTGAAGACCACTAATCCTGAAAATAATGTATCTAAGAGGACATTTAAGAATACAATTTCAAGAAAAAAGTGTTTTGGGCACCTATATCTGTCTTATTTTTTTAGAGTGAATAGAAGGAAAATTGATTTAGAAAATGCATTTTCAAGAGTGTATGTAAAAGTGAACCGTTATTTTGCATTTTTAAAGATGAAAATAATCAGATGTATCATATAGCATTTGATGTCTTTTTACAAATAAAACTTGATAAAATTAACTCAGTTAAAACGAGACATTATTGAAGATTTTTTAAAAATGTAATCAAGAAACATAATGTAGAGTAAAAAAATATAGCAAGCGTGATGCAATTGAGAACAACATATGTGAAACTTTCAATAGTACTTGAATTTCGAGTGTGAAGTTTACATCAATTATCACTATGCTAGAGAAAATAAGAGTCAAAATCATTAAAAAAATGAATCAAATGAGAGAATTTTCAAAAAGATGGATTACTAATGGAAAATTTTTAAAATGTATGAGGTACAACTAGTACAACTTGTATGAGGGTATTATTTTATTAGTTTATATTCTAACTTAGGAATCCGTGTTCTATTTTCTTCTTTGCCTTTAATTTCTCTTTCATGCCCTTCTCTTTCCTCTTCTTTTCTTCTTATTTTCCGTTTTCTTTCCTAAATCTATTTTGAAATTAATTTAATTACTGGTGTATATGAAAAATAATTTATTTTTTACTTATCTATTTTAACAAAAAATATTTTTAAAAGTATCATATTTATCATCAAAAAATTACATAGGTATCAATAGTCAAATTTAAAAATTTAAAATATAATTAATAAGATTAATTTAGTAAAATGAATCTTTAACACAAATACAATTAAAGCTATATATAAAA
>JAJOOS010012731.1:0-18036 GCA_029582725.1 Solanum chiquidenum
CCAACCCCAATACCACATTCCAACAAAAATTCTCCCCTTCAAAATCAATCCAATAGCACAATTGCAGACACAATTCCCTCAATCCAATTACGGCTAAAGTCAGTTTCTGCAGATATTGGATCTCCCCCCATATGATTCTCAAAACCCCGCCTTTCAACACCTAACCAACTTATTAATGCCTTTGACCAAAACTACTACCCTTTGAACCCCTACCTTCTCTCTACCTTCCATATGTAGTCCAAAACTATAAAAAATGGAACATGATCAATCAAATAACCCCACCTCTGAACAAATACTCTATTCCAAACCTAGTGGAGAAAGAGGTCATAAACGCAGCATTACAAATTCATTTTACTAAGGAGCTGACAACCTTCGAGTACTATCACCTACTCTACAGGCCTACACTATTCAACACTCAGAATATGAATATGAATATGAATTAAGATTAGGAAGCACGAGGTAATAGCAAAGACAACATTGTGGACGACCAAGTGGTCCCTCAAACAGTCTCTCAAGAGCTATGTCCCCTTCACATAAATGCAATCCATCAGACATGGATCTGCCAAACTTGGGGAAAGAGGTTCTAAGCATTCTCGACAAACCAGTCTAGACCTTATGTATAAGGAACTCACTAACGATAGATATGCCCAAAAAATATAGAAATGAGGTTCTTAATCAATGTCTCAAGGGATATTATAAAAACTTCTCGTAACTTATGCTTCTAGGACTCACTGGCCCTAAAGAAATATGTGGTGATGATTGTTCCTACAATAAGACAAAAAAACTTGCCACAAACAGAGGAGATATTTTACACTCCTTTGAATGCAAACCTAGAGATATCATTAGGCCCAGGAGGGAGTTCGACTTCGAACGATAAACTAGCAATGAAGATCTTATTATGGAACTATAGGGATGGGCATGACCCCAACCTATTGTGCAACCTACGCATACTGGTGGAATGGAATAATACAAGCTAGAATGGTGGGACATGATCATATACTGAATATCTTGGACTACAATGATGTATTTAATAATTGATCTAGTGCTGACTGAACAAGAGTTTCACACTATAATTGAAGTAAGTCCTCAAACTCCTAAATCACACTTTTCTTTAATATATGTTAAAACTTCTTACAGATTAAGGAATTTTCTTCGCGATAGTCTAAAAAGTATGGCCACTAGAATCTCTTTTCCTTGGCTTATCTGTGGTGACTTTAACGAAATAGCTAGCTCTTCCAAAAACTTTGGAGGTAAGCCGATAAATAATAAAAAATGCACTGACTTCATAAATTGCCTAGATACAATGGAAATGATAAACTTGGGATTTACCGGCCAAAAATTTACCAGGACGAATAAGCATAAAAATAAAAATACTTTTATAATGGAAAGACTCGATAGATTCCTTAGCAATCGTTCTTGGCTTAGCTTATATCTAGATTCTAATGTCACACACCTGCCACTCACACATTCTGATCAATGTCCTATCTTGCTAAATTTTATTAAAAGCATAGGCAGACCGAATAACTAATTTAGATTCGAGACCAATGGCTAAAGCAAGAAGAGGATTTTTGGAAGATAAAATCTAGAGTCCAATGGCTTAATGATGGCGATGCAAATACAATTTTTTTCCATATCTCCACTATTAAAAGTAGACGTAAAAATAAAATACTAAGCTTAAACAAAACTGTCGTTCATTGGATCTTTTATAATAACACGATATCCAATACTCTCTTATCGCACTTCCAAAAAATCTACATTACCGAGTTGAATCATAGTAAAGCTACTAAATTTCCTTCTTGTCAGAATGCTCTTTCACAAGAAGACAGTAACACCATAGCTGCTCCTCTCTCTATCTCGTAATAAAATAGAGCTATTATGTCCTTCCAACCACTAAAATCTTCGGGACCCGATAGCTTACACCTAATATTTTTTCAAAAATTCTAGAATGAATCAAAATATGCAATGATTAAGACTTGTATGGACACTTTTAGTACTCGAACTATTCCTAGAGATCTCAATAGAACTCTATTAACTCTAATACCAAAAATCAAAAATCCAGAACTTATCACCTATACTATTTATAAGACCGTTACCAAAATCCTTGTAAATAGAATTTGCCCGTTCCTGGATAAATTTATCAGTCTCCAACAATGTAGCTTCATTCCTGGACAAAGGGTCGTTGATAATGCCATCATCATCCACGAAGCTTTACACTCTTTGGAAAATACTAAAGGAATATTTGGGGAAATGATCTTAAAAATCGTATTAGAAAAAACTTTTGATCTATTTGAATGGTCCTTCATATGCCAATCACTTAATCCTTCCTAATTTCCCTGATAGCATTATTACTGTAATAGTGGCTTGCATTACTATTTCATCTATATCCTTCCTAATTAACGCAATACCTACTAGCTATTTTCTCTCCTCTAGAGGCATTATAGACAAGGCGATCCCAATCTCCATATATGTTTATTATCTGCATGGAGTCTCTTTTGTCTTATAAATCATGCTATCAAAGAGATGCTCTAGCAACCTATTAAAATTGACAGAATAGGGCAGCCCGGATCACATCTTCTCTTTGCCGATGATAATATTCTAATGGTCAAAACCGATCCTAGTAATTCTCCACTATCGTTCAAATCTTCAATACACTATCTATTCAATCGGGGAAAAAAATTGCGAAATAAAAAGTAATTTTTTCAAACAATTTCCTGCCAATGACAAAAAAAATCTTTCAACTATTCTCAATATACGTCAATCTACTAAAATAGGAAAATATTTAGGACTTCCAATTACTAGCTACCATCTAAATAGCTCTATCTATCAATACATTATCGATCGCATGAACAATAGACTAAATGTTGGAAAACTCGCCTATTATCTTTTGCAGGTCGCACAACCCTTGTAAAGTCATTTCTTCCTTCCATACCTACTTATGCTATGCAATCTAAACTTTTACCCCAAACTACTAGTTTAAGTTCAATGTCAGCCAGATTTCTAAGCACCAGTCTTTCCTTCTCACATGCTAACTTATAGAAAGAAATCAAGTCAACCCACGCGCCTTTCGCGGGCGGGGTGATAAAAAAGTCTTCCCTAGGTCCTGGTATGAACACAAAAAAAACATTTACCCATCGCCTGATTCATTTGGAGAGCTTCCTCTTTATCACAACAAAGAGAGTGGATTCTTTCAAGGAAGCTAATCACATTACCCTTTTTAGAGTAAGGGAACCGTACGATGTCAGTACTATCTTTCGCTCGCCCACTCCTTGAAGAAGAGCGAAGAGCTAATCTTTCCTGGTCCATTCGAACCAGTCTTTCTTAACCTGGAAAAACACTTTGGCTACGATTTGATCTCGAAAGCCCAAACATCACAAAAGGCAGCTAACTCTAACACTACTACATGAACCATCTACTCCTTTGTCAATTCTTCTTCTATATAGGTGAATAGATCTTTGTGATTCAATCGATTCCATTCTTGTTCTCACCCTCGGTGAACTCCTTTTGAAAGGGAATTTTCTCTAGGGCTCCACAAACGAGAGGAGGAAATTCACCTAGTTAATTGGGATACCCTAACTCTTCAAAAATATATGGGTGGTCTTGGCCTCTTCAAAACTACTGGTAAAAATATTTCTGATATCGCTAACCTCCTTTTGCTGTTTTAAAAAAAAATAACAACCATCTTTGGGTAAAAGTCTTGTTCAACAAATACCTTCTGCCAAGGAACCACTTCTCCTAAAAACTAAAGCCTAATGATTCCTACATATAGAAAAGCCTCGCTCGCGCATAAAATTTTTTCTCTAAAGGTGTATCCTGGAATGTGGGCATGCTAATAGTACAACCATTTTAAAGATAACCGAATAAACTACCATCATAATCTAAGAGAAAAAAATCTTGGCTCGTTAACACTCAATGATCAAAATATTAAAGTTGCCGACATCCTTTCCAACAACTCTTGGAACATTTACGGTCTCTCCTTTATCTTACATCAATCCATCCTGAACACCATTCACAATACCTACTCTCAAAGCTTCGAACCAAAAAAAGGATTTGTACTTTTGGAACAATTTTTCCAATGGGTCTTTCTCAACTAAGAGTGCCTACAATCTATACCTTAGAGATTCTTTTGAGAATAATACCCCCCCCCCTCCTTTCCATCTAAATTGGATCTAGAAAAGTCATACTATCAAAATAATTAAGTACTTCCTTTGGCTCCTAATGACTAACAAACTTCCCTCGACCTCCAACCTTTTCTTTAGAAGTATAACCTCTTTCAATACATGTGCTTCTTGTTCGAATGGTGAAGAAAATGTCATCCATTTCATCAAAATCTGTCATAAATCCAAGCAAATTTTGAACTACTACAACATAAACCACACTACTGGAAACTTCTCAATTTCATCCACAAGCTCTGTACTACTAAGGACCGGTGTATAGTACAAGGTAAGGAAGTACCAATATCTATACTCACTCCGAATATTATTTGAAATATTTGGAAGATTAGAAACAAAAAATTATTTCGTAATAACGGTCAAATGACACCCCTACATCCACTATCACTCATAATATTACTTTATACACACTTGAGTACCTTCACCTAGAACCAATAATGACATTGGTAACCTGAGAATTGCTTCCCAAGTATTGTGGCATCCTCCACAACTAGGCTACATAAAACTGAATATTAATGGTTCCTACGACCCAATATACGAGAAGAGAGGAATGGGAGGAGTATTTAAAGATGGAAGGAGCTCCTAGATCGTGGGATTCTCAACCTATATTGATAGAGGAACTATTAGCCCTTCTTCATGGGATACAAATAGCACAATCAAGAAATCTCATTCTATTAATAATTGAGACTGACTCTCAGGGTTTTTAAAACTCCATAAATCAAGACAATGTTTTATTCTAACACATTTTAATGATTGCAGGGCCATAATCCAGGCACTAGGACAGACACTACTACAATACATTCCTAGAGAAGCTAATACGGTTGCGGATGGGCTAACAAACTATGGACAGAAGTGTCGAAGAAGCTAATTGGAAACCAACAAATCTTATATTTTTTAGGCATCTCCCTCTTTTGCTACTACTACTCGTGATAGAGATTATTGTGGCACTGGTTATCTTAGACCAGTTCCTAATTTTATGTCTTCGGATGAACTTATTAAATAAATAAAATGTCCCGTTAACAAGCAAAATAAAATTAAACAAAATAACTCATCTTTTGTGGTTTTCTGAAGAATAAGAACAAAAGTATCAAAAGATCTATCAATAAATGGAGTCAAATTAATCGTTTAGATCTAAGAAAAAAATGTTCTTTCAATTCATTTTTTTTTCCTTTTCCTTTCACCTCTTCGCTTTCCCTGTTCTTGGACTCAAAAAAATATTTAGTCAAGATTACAAAAGAAAGAGGTGAGGCAATTTTTTTTGAGATTATGTAAATATATATATATTTATTAGTGATAGGTGTGCATAAAAGGAATTAATCTGAAATGGGATCAAAATTAATGACAAGTGCGCACATTTTAAAGTTCATTATTGAACACAACTATTGACTTTTTATGCCTAAGTCTCATTTTTCAATTAATTTCCCAAATTGAATGTAAATCGGGGAATTAATATAAATTAATTCCATAAGCAAGTTTGTATCTCAAAAGAATACAAATTTTTCAAAAATAGAAATTACTCAAAAAACACTAACTTCACAATGATTTATTGTTCTTTCTATGTATCTAAAAGAGTTTTTCTTTGCATATCTATGCAAATATCAGACGAACTGGTGTCATATTGACTAGACAATAAGATAACATTTATTAATTTGAATTTAAAATTATACTTATTAATTTTCATGATCAGAAATTAGACTGCTTTAGCTCATATTATATCACTATAGGTTACATTTGACAACAATTATAAGATTTAGTGGTATTCCAAAAAAGAAAAACTGATTTTTAGTTAGTATTTTTGGTTATGTTATAAATTTGTTGTCAATATAATCCATCTCAAAGTAAAAAAAATTATAGTGAAATATCTTGTCATGATCAAAAGACTCAAGTAGTAATACAACAGTAGGTAAGCCAACCTGTAACCGGGAACAACAAAATATATGCACAAGGAGTAGACACAACAATTAATAAGAGATACAAGATAAAAAACCGAAGATAAGAACAAAAGCCCATAAATATAAAGTAAAAATTAGAACCAATCTCAATACATGGTAGTCGCATGTATAGAGCTACTATAAATGAGTACAACTCTCAAAAAAGGGATTTAAATGTCATGAACTGATTCGTCATTACTGAAGGACATCTCGTGCAGAGTCCCAAAAGTCCAGAAAAGGGGTGCAAGAATTTTTAAAATTTGAGCACACGGCGATTAATTTCTTTGATAGAATTTTGGCCAGGTTGACATCAACCCGTAATAGTTGAAGGCTTCTTGTTATGGCAGCGCTGCTATAGCGGTTTGACTCTCTATATAGCTGGATGTCAAAAGTTATGCAACCTAGTAATGCGTTGTATTTTATTTTTCTCCCACTTTTAAAAGGAGAAAATAGATGAGGGTTGCTCCAAATATCCTCCAAAGGCACCTGGGGTATGGGGTCAATGAGGGGGGAGAATTACCGCACAAGAAAGGCAAATGCCTAAATATTTTCTAATGCTCGATCACCAAAGGTTCTTTCTGCGGAGTGAAATTCATGGGAAAGATTCATCAACTGTTGCTTGGCGCCTAGATAGACTAGGTTTTCTTTTTATTGCGAAGTTAGACCTACTTTTACCGCATAATATCTTGTAGATGAAAAGGTCAGTATATAAAGAAATATGATGTCATCCTAGCTGTCACACACCTGGATAGTCACCAAGGAAGATCAAAATACACAACCCACTACTAACGACACACCAATGGGGGTTGACATACGCAATGGCGCTGCTAAAGAATATGAACTCATACTGAAACCGGAACCAAAATACACAGATGCATATGAAAAAAGTAGAGCACCAATTGAATAACGTCTACGCAGGCTAATGACATAAAATAATAATACTTTTTATTTCAGCATTTGATGTCTCAGCCTCAACCCTTATGGAGTTGCATACAAGTGAGCATGAACGTGACACTCGGTCCAAAGTATATGTGTCGGAACGTGACACCCGATCAAATGTATGTTTGGGAATGTGACACCCGATCCAATTTATGTGTCAGAACTTGACACCCAATCCAATGTATGTGAGTTAAAACGTGACACCCGATCCAGTCAGCATAATTACAATCATAATCACACCCATAATGAACAATTCACATAGGCACACAAGCAAGTAATAGGTTCATCATTGATCCAGTGAGCAGTCCAGAGTCAGTTGGTGAGCCTCATTGCCTTTCGGAGGACTCCTTTTATTGCTTTCAGTTATTTTATTAGTTCATTTAGATGTCGTGGGGTTTGTCCCGATATCCATCTCAGTTGTTTTAGAGGCTTAATAGATAGTTAGATGTTAGTTATTAAGTTTCTATTTGCTGTGTTAATGGTTGATACTTGAGTTGCCACTTTTAGCCAGTGAATGTTATTTTGATACATTCTAAGTGTTTATTGAGCAGTTCTGTTTACTTTAAAAGTATTTTTATTCATGAGTTCAGTCTTTCGCTAAGTAAGTAAGCTAGGCCAATGGTTCTCTTGAGGCCAACAATGGTTCTCGAGTGCCAGTCCCCTATGGTAGTGACTTGGGGAGTGATAAACTTGGTATCAGAGCAAAGAGTTCAAGAATCCTAGGGGAGTCTATGAAGCCGTGTCTATAGAGTCCTAGTTATCAGTGTGAAGTGTGCCACATCGATAATTAAGAGGCTGCAACATTTAGGAAATTCCTTCACTTCTTTCATATTCACTTCGTGCGATAGAGTGTATCTCTATAAAAGTCTCTTTCTAACTCGTGCTTACGCGTAACCGATTTTTAGCTGGCCTATGGTTGAGAGTGCCTTCATGAGGCATTTCTTTCCTCATACGCTAAGAGAAGTAAAGAGATGATTGCTGACATGATGAGCATGATGAGTTTATTCATTGTTGGGTTGCCTCCTCTGTCAAATAAAGAAAGTAAGGCAGCCATGCTAATAGGTGACATGGGCATAGCAAGGTTGTTGATCCATGTGTAACAAGTTGAGGAGGACAAGCTAAAGGATTGAGAAAAGTTTGAGAATAAGAGGGCTAAGGCATTAGGTAATGAATCTGGGCAACATAAGAGTAATGCAAACCGATGTTCTTTCCTACATAAGTAGAAAGGACCTTCTGCATCACCTGCAAGTGCACCTGCACCAAGGTACAAATGTGAGTACAATAGTTAGAATTCTCAGAACTTCAGAGCTAGACCTGCGCATTCAAAAGGTAGTAAGGCACAAAGGGGTACTAAAACTCCTACATGTGCTAAGTGTGGTAGGAGCCACTCAGGGGTGTGTTGTGATGGCTCCATTGGTTGCTTCAAGTGTGGCCAGAATGATCATTTTATGAGAGAGTGTTTTAAGAACAAACAGAGTAATGGTAATGGAGGCAATATAGCCTAGTTTTCTTCAGTTTCTCCACCAGATAGAGCTGCATCTAGATGAGCTACTTCAAGGGCAGGCAGAGAAGAAAGTTATCTTTATGCTATCGCTAGTTGCCGAGAGCAAGAGGATTAGCCAGATGTTGTCACTGGCATGATCTAAGTCTTTGACTTTACTATTTGTGCTTCGCTAGACGCAGGAGCGAGTTTGTCTTTTGTAACTCCATATGTTGCTATGAATTTTGATGTTATTCCTGAGCAACTTAGTGAACCATTCAGTGCTTCTACACATGTTGGTGAGTCTATTCAAGCAGAGAGAGTCTATTGTGATTGTTCCATTTTCGTCAATCATAAGAGTACCATGGCTGATTTAATTGAGTTAGACATGGTAGATTTTGATGTCATTCTTCGTATGTATTGGCTTCATGCTTGTTATGCCTCAGTTGATTGTAGAACTCGAGTTGTTAAGTTCCAGTTTCCAGTGAACCAGTTATAGAGTTGAAGAGCAGTTCAGCAGTGCCTAAGGGTCCTTTTATTTCGTACCTTAAGCGAGAAAGTTAGTTTCCAAGGGGTGTGTCTATCACTTAGTCCGAGTTAATGACTCTAGTGTTGAGATACCTCCTATTCAGTCAGTTCCTATAGTAAAAGAGTTTCCAGAAGTTTTTCCATATGATCTACTCGGAGTCCCTCCTGAGAGAGAAATAGACTTTGGTATAGTTATTCTTCCTGATACTCGTCGTATATCTAATCCGCCATATAGGATGACACCAGTAGAGTTGAAAGAGTTAAAAGAGCAGTTGAAAGATCTTTTAGAGAAATGTTTCATTCGACCAAGTATCACACCTTGGGGCGCTCCGATCCCATTTGTGAGAAAGAAAGATGGTTTTCTTAGGATGTGTATAGATTATCGCCAGTTGAACAAGGTTACCATCAAGAATAAGTATCCTCTTCTGAGAATTGATGATCTTTTCGATCATCTCCAGGGTGCTTCTTGTTTTTTGAAAATAGACCTCAGGTCTAGCTACCATCAATTGAAAGTAAGGGAATGTGATATTCCCAAGATAGCTTTCAGGACCCGTTATGGTCATTATGAGTTTCTGGTCATGTCGTTCGATTTAACTAATGCACCTACAACGTTCATGGACCTTATGAATATAATTTTCAAAACTTATTTAGATATGTTTGTTGTCATCTTCATTGATGACATACTAATCTTCAAGGAATGAAGAAGAACATGCTAGCCATCTCATAATAGTTCTTCAGACTTTGAAAGATAAGGAGTTATATGCTAAGTTCTCTAAATGTGAGTTTTGGCTTTAGTCTGTTGCGTTCTTGGGCCACATAGTTTCCGTTGATGGAATTAGAGTTAATACCCAAAAGATTGAGGCAGTGCATAATTGGCCTAGATCCACATCTCCAACTGATATTAGGAGTTTCTTGGGTTTGTCTAGCTATTATAGAAGGTTTTTAGAGGGGTTCTCATCCATTTCATCTCCTTTAACAAAGTTGACTCAGAAAACAATGAAGTTTCAATGGTCTGAATCTTGTGAGAAAATCTTTCAGGAATTGAAAAAGAGGTTGACTACTACCCCAGTGTTAACTTTACCAGAGGGTACTCAAGGTTTTGTGGTGTACTACGATGCATCTAGAGTTAGTTTGGGTTGCGTGTTAATGTAGAATGGAAAAGTTATAGCTTATGCCTCCAGAAAATTGAAAGTTCATGAGAAGAATTACCCAACCCATGGCTTAGAGTTGGCTGTCATAGTATTTTCTTTGAAGATATGGCGTCATTATTTGTATGGTGTTCATGTATTCACTGATCACAAGAGTCTTCAATATGTGTTCACTCAGAGAGAGGTTAATCTCTGACAAATGAGGTGGTTATAATTACTCAGGGATTATGACATGAGCATTCTTTACCACCTAGGTAAGGCTAATGTTGTTTATGATGCTTTAAACAGGTTGCCTATGGGTAGTACTGCCCATGTTGAGGAGGAAAAGAGAGAGTTAGCGAAAGATGTGCATAGACTTGCACACTTAGGAGTCCGACTAATGGATTCAACAGAAAGAGGAGTAGTGGTGATGAATGGGGCTGAATATTCATTAGTGTCAGAAGTGAAAGAAAAGAAAGACCAAGATCCCATTTTTCTTGAATTGAAGGCAAATGTTCATAAGCAAAAAGTATTAGCTTTTGAACAAGGGGGAGATGGCGTATTGAGATATCAAGGTAGATTATGTGTACCAATGGTGGATGGACTCCAAGAGAGGATTATGGAGGAGGCTCATAGCTCCAGTTATTCCATTCATCCAGGTTCCACAAAGCTGTATCGTGATTTGAGAGAGGTGTATTGGTGGAATAGTATGAAAAAGGGCATTGCAGAATTTGTTGCTAAGTGCCCAAATTGCCAAAAAGTTAAAGTAGAGCACCAAAGGCCCAGTGGTTTGGCTCAGAATATAGAACTTCCATTCAACTTCTAGAATGGAAATGGGAGATGATTAATATGGACTTCATCACAGGTTTACCAAGGTCTCGCAGGTAGAATGATTCTATTTGTGGATTGTCAACAAAATGACAAAATCAGCCCACTTTTTGTCGGTAAAGACTACTCATTCGGCAGAAGACTATGCTAAGTTGTATATTCAAGAGGTGGTAAGATTTCATGGGGTTCAGGTCTCCATTATTTTAGATAGAGGTGCGCAATTTACTGCACAGTTTTGGAAGTCATTCCAAAATGGCTTGGGTTCAAATGTGAACTTAAGTACTGCCTTTCATCCCCAGACAGATGGGAAAGCAGAGCACACTATTCAGACCTTACAAGATATGTTCAGGGCTTGTGTGGTTGATTTCAAAGGGAATTGGGATTATCATCTACTTCTCATTGAGTTTGCTTACAACAATAGTTACCACTCGAGAATCCAAATGGCTCCTTATGAAGATCTTTCTGGGAGAAGATGCAGATATTATATTGGATGGTTTGAAGTTGGTGAAGCAGGGTTAATAGGACCATATTTGGTTCATCAAGCTATGGAGAAGGTGAAAGTGATTCAAGAGAGGTTGAAAACAGAACAGAGTCATCAAAAATCCTACACTGATATTAGGAGAACGGAGTTAGAGTTTGAAGTAGATTATTGGGTATACCTAAAAGTTTCACCCATGAAGGGTGTAATGAGGTTTGGTATGAAGGGGAAGCTTAGTCCCCGGTATATTGGACCTTATCGAATATCCAAGAGGATTGGCAATAAAGCTTATAAGTTGGAGCTACCCAAAAAGTTAGCAGCGGTTCATCCGGTATTTCACCTCTCCATGTTGAAGAAGTGCATGGGCGATCCTTCATTGATCATACCAACTGAAGATATTGAAATCAAGGATAAATTATCTTATTAGGAGATTCCTGTTCAGATTCTAGATCGCCAAGTTCACAAATTGAGAAAAAAAGAGGTAGCATCAGTCAAAGTCCTTTAGAGGAACCAATTTATTGAAGAAGCTACTTGGAAATCTGAGGACAATATGAAGAAGCAATATCCACATCTCTTCAAATCCGGAGAAGTTCCGAATTAAGGTACTAATCCTTTTTTAGTATTTATTTATAAGTTGGCATGTTGTTTTGCATTTGCTTTTAGGTGTTTGAACTGAATGTTGCATGTTACACCCTTAGCCTAGTAAGTGTAATCTCATTCACAGAAGAATGTTACCAAGGGAGAGATATTGTAACATCTCAAAATTTCAAATAACTAGGAAGAAGCTAATAATTGGAAATAGTCATTTTTGGAAAGAATGAAAAAAATCTGGATTTTTTTAAAAGTTAGAATAAGTTGAGTTTTGGCCAACTTCAAACGGCCATAACTTCTAGATCAGTATAATTTAAAGGTACTTTCAAATATGGTAGTAAATCTCTTGTAATGATCTTTCCAACGCCGTTTAGTTTGTGCGATTCCGAGTTCGTATGAGTGAGTTATGCCCTTTGGAAGTTGGGTTGTTGGAATAAGGAAAGTCCAATCCGGATTTTTAAAGGGTAGTTTGGTCTTTTCCTTGCCCTATTATATTATTTTGATTTTGGTAATTAAGTTAGGGTCTAATCAGAATTAGATCAGTTTACTCTTTAACAAAATACACTAGGGCTTGGAGAAAAGAGAAAAGTAAAGGAGACAGGAGAAAAGAAGCAAGATTCGTCAAGATCGTCGAGTTTATCTTGTGGATTTCGTCAGGGGTGATCCCTACAAGGTATGTGAGATCACATAGCGTTGGCTTAGTTCACCCACGCGCCCAACTTGATTCAATTTCAGTAAAGTATATTGATTTGAAAGTAAATCCCTTGAATTCTTGATGAAATTCGTTTGAATCCTTGTGGGTTGTGTTGTTGGAGTTTTCTTGAGATTGATTCACGTTTTTAGTTGTGATTTTGAGTGGAATCTGATGTTATTTGAGGGTATAGATGATTCTAAGTGTTTGGGGAAAGAACCAATGGAGTTTAGAGCTGAAAAATGAATAAGAAATTTCGTCGGGCAAATCTGGGTAGTGACTCTGCGTCGTGGACCCGCTCCCCATATTTGGGAAAAATCATTTCGCATAGCGGAGCGGTCACGGACCGTTCTGCCTCTAAAGTTGTTTTCAAACCAAAATTTTAAATACTTCCCCGCGTCGCAGACCTACCCTCAAAAGTGATTTATTTATCTTTTCTCATGTTTAGCTATCTAAAATCATTCCTAAACATCATGAGATATTTTCTATCACAAATCACAATCCTTGAATACATAATTCAATTCAAGGAAATCTAAGAGTCAAGTTAAAAGTTAAGAAGCAACTCAAGAGAAGTTCTTTAAAGTTTTCAAGAAGTCTTTTCCAAATGTTTTAACTTTATTTTCAGACTTAAAGTTCAAGTTGAGTAAAGATTAAAGAATAAAGTTTGAAGTTCATTTCTTCAAAGTATATGGGGACTATGTATTCCCAAAGGGTTTAAAATATTTTCACATTTTAACAAGAAAGGAAACCTCGATTTCCAAAGAGCCTTCGGGCTAGTTTTCAGAAAAGAGTAATCGCTTTCTAAATGAAGCAAGAGAGGAAACTTTGATTTCCAAGATAAACTTTGAGCTATGTTTTTGAGCATTAATCTCAAATCACAGAAAGATGTATGTTTATAAACATAATAGGTAATATTATATTTTTGGGAGTAGTATTGAGTACCGATATGGGGGAGAGTTCAGACAACTCATAGCCCCCATAAACCATGTAGCCATCATGGGTAGAAAAGGGTCATACTTTTTAAATGATTCCTTTAGTTCTTTTTAGCATAGACTAGTGGATCCACTTAGTAGTTCAGGTTCTATACCCCCGGCAAGGTACAAGACGGCCCTGACAGTGTGAGGTAAAACGTTGTATCATCACAATAGCTCTTGCGTGATGGTTGTCGGTTAGAGAAACTCCCACAAAAGTAATTGTATTCTTATAAACACAATTTATTGTATTTTTGAATATATCTCAGAGTTATATGTATCTTTTCATACACACAGAGTTGACATCATGTTTTAAACTACTTTTCTTTATATTTCACTTGTTTAAAATTGCTTTATATTGAAATGAGTTCAGTTATGTTGAGTAGAGTTTAGCCAGGTAAGTTCTTCATATTCCTTTCAAGCCTATATTGTGTTTAGCATTCCAACTCGCATACTCATACATTCAATGTACTGATGCCAGTTGCATGTATCTTATTATGATGCAGACACGAGTTACTAGGATCGACATCCAGCGCATCGTTGATCCAGTGAGCACTCCAAAGTCAGTTGGTGGGCCTCCTTGCATTCCAGAAGACTCATTTTATTGCTTTCAGTTATTTTATTAGTTCATTAGGCTGTCGTGGGATTTGTCCTGACATCCATCTCAGTTGATTTAGAGGCTTCATAGATAGTCAGATGTTAGTTATTTAGTTTCTATTTCTTGTTTTAATGGTTGAGACTTGAGTTGCCACTTTTGTCCTGTGAATGTTATCTCAATACATTCTAAGTGTTTATTGAGTAGTTCAGTTTACTTTTAAAGTATTTTTCTTCATGAGTTAAGTCTTCCGCTAAGTAAGTAAGCCAGGGCAAGGGTTCGCTTCGGGCTAGCAATGGTTCTCGAGTGCCAGTCCCACCTAGGGTGTAGGCTCGGGGCGTGACACATTGTCTGTGGTGGCACCACGTAGGCGGGTCTAGGGTTCTCTTTTATACATATATATAATATGATATGATTGATATTTTTCGAAATCACATAACATCAATAAGTCTAAGAAAACAGATATATCATAAAATCTAATTTTGCTTACACATAATTTGAAATTAATTTCCAGGACTAAGAAATAATTTTGTTTTGTTAACGACCAAAATTTGACTTTCATTTCTCATTTCTCCTTCTTAGAAAAACAAAAACCACCAACCCCTCCTCTTTGTCAAGTTCCTTTTTTCGCATTCTATATTTGTGGTTTTTAGTAATTGTTTATGAGCCCTCAAATTTCCATGTTTTCATTCATACATAGCATAGTCCAAATGAACCCACTTAAAATGTATGTATATTTTATTAGGCCTTGTTACTCTGTCTTTAGCTATTTATAATAGGTATATTAATATTTTTAGCCTCTTGTGAATATTCACAAATTTTCAAAAATATTAATTATTTTGTCATTTAATAACTCATATTTTATGTTACAGTATGTGGGTCAACCTACAACCTGTATGTGGCCTCCGTTGGTGGCATCTCCAACCCCTGAAAAATCTGCATTTTTCTTCTTTTAAAATCTGAGGTGTTACATTATCTTCCCCTTGTGAACAATCATCCTCAAATGAAGACTAAACTAGCTGGGTAGGGAGGGAAAGAGCTGCAAACCCTACCACTAAGTAGTGGAAACTGAAATCTGACTGAACTAAGTTTCAAGAACATGCAAATACGCTGAAAATACAACTATAATTGAAGGGACATGATACTTATACTGGATTTACGCAAGAGTAACTCAAATACTGGAGAGGAACAATTACCTCAAGCTGGAATGGAATCGGAAGGAAAGAGATGAGGATACTTGTCCTTCATGGCTGCTTCTGCTTCCTTAGTGGCTCTCTCTACGAACTAACTCCTCCACAAAACCTTAACTAAAGCGACTTCTTTCTTTCTCAACCTTCGAACCTTATGATCAAGAATTTCAACTGTCACCTCTTCCTAAGGGAGAATATCCTTCACAGCCACACTTTCTAAAGGTACTATAGATGTTGGATCAGCCACACACTTCTTCAACAAGGAAATGTGAAAAACTGATGGACTGTTGCTAGTTTTTCTGGCAACTCTAACTCATAAGCCACTTTACAAACCCTTTACAAGATCCTGTAAATGCCTTAATATGTAGGATTCATTTTCCTCTACTTGCCAAATCTCATCACCCCCTTCATAGGCGATACTTTTTGAAAAACCCACTCATCGATTTGGAACTCCAAGTCGTTTCTCCTTACATCTGCATAGGACTTCTAACGACTCTGGGATGTCTTAAGTATATCTCTGATGAGCTAAACTTTTTCCATAGCATCATGAACCGAATCTGTCTCTATCAAGGTTGTTTCACCAACATCAAACCAACAAAATGGAGATCTGCACCTATGCCCATATAATGCCTCATAAGGGGCATCTGAATACTTGAATGGTAGCTATTATTGTAGGCAAACTCTATGAGAGGTAGGTGATCATCCCAACTTCCCTTAAAAACGATCACACAAGCTCTCAACATGTCCTATAAATTATAAATGGTACGCTCTGCGTTACCATCCGTCTGTGGATGAAATGATGTGCTGAAATTTACTAGAATGGTAGCTTTTATTGTAGGCAAACTCTATGAGAGGTAGGTGATCATCCCAACTTCCCTTAAAACCAATCACATAAGCTCTCAACATGTCCTATAAATTCTAAATGGTACACTTTACCTGACCATCCGTCTGTGGATGAAATGTTGTGCTGAAATTTACCTAAGTACCAAGACCTTTCTGAAACGACTTCAAGAAATGAGAGATAAACTGAGGGCCTCTATCTAAGATGATAGACAGAGGAATCCCATGCAATCTGACTATCTCATTGATGTAGCATTTTGCATACTCCTCCACTTAATATGTAGTCCTCTATTTACTATTACCAAAATGGAGTCATGTTGTCTGCGAGTACGAGGTAAACCCATAATGAAATCCATGTTTATCACTTCACACTTCCATGTAAGAATGTTAATATCTTGAGTCATACCTCATGTTTTATGATATTCTACCTTCACTTGTTGACAAATAGGGCACTTAGACATCAAATTTTCTATGTCCCTCTTCATGGCATTCCACCAAAAGACTTCCCACAAATCACGGTACATCTTAGCGGCACCTGGATGAATAGAATATCTGGATTTATGGGCTTCTATAAGTATCTTCTGTTTCAACTCACCCACCTTAGGAACACATAAACTACCCTAGTAGCAAAGCACACCATCTCCCCCTTGGGAGTAACCTCAACTTTCTGCTGATGAACTGCACCCATCAATTGAAGCAATATAGGATCCCTCTCTTATTTCTCCTTAACCTCAGCTACCAATGAAGATTCTAACCCATTCTGAACTATCACACCAGCATCTAATATGTTCATAAGGCAAAATCCTAAGCGAGAAATCCGGTGAACATCTTTTGCTAATTCTTTCCTTCCTCAACATATGCTACACTACCCATAGATAGTCTGCTAACATCACCAGCTTCTACATTGGCCTTACCAGGATGGTAAAGCACATTCATATCATAGTCCTTGAGGAATTCAAGCCATCTTCTCTAGTGAAGATTCAACTCTTTCTGGGTGAACACATACTAGAGGCTTTTATTATCTGTGAATGCATCTACGCGAACACCATACAAATAACGTCTCCAAATCTTTAGGGTGAAGACTATAGCTGCAAGCTCAGAGTTCATGAGTCGAATAGTTTTTCTCAAGCAACTTAAGTTGTCTAGAAGCATAACCTATAAACTTTCCTTGTTGCATCAACACACAACCTAGGACGACTCTGGATGCATCACAATAGATCACATAACTGTCTGAACCGCCTGGTAAAGTCAAAACAAGAGTTGTAGTCAACCTAGTTTTCAATTTTTAGAAGCTCTTGTCACACTCATTTTACCACTGAAACTTATCCTTTTTCTGAGTCAACTTGGTCAATGGAGAAGCTATGGATGAAAATACTTCTACGAACCTTTTGTAAAAACCGGCTAAATAGAAAAAACTTCTGATATCTGTAGGAGAGGTGGCTCTGGGCCATTGCTTCACTGTCACACCCCGAGACTACCCTCGAAACGCGGACATGGGACCTAGGACCACAAGTGATCCCAAGCTAACCCTGTTGGCATGATCATGAGCATACTAAATATAATCTGTATAATAGAATCTGTGCGGAAGCTAAATCATAAATAAGATGAAAAGATGGGGAATACCCATATACTATAACTGAGATATATGAAAACTGATGAGTTTAATACAAGGAAGTTA
>JAJOOS010012732.1:0-25610 GCA_029582725.1 Solanum chiquidenum
TATAAATTTGGTCATTGCATCAGTTAGCTCAGTTCTCAGTATTCAGTATCTATATCATGTTCAGATTATGCTCTTGCTTTATTTCTTGTTCAGTTATGATGTTATTTCAGCTTTATTCTATCATGCATGCTCAGTACCTTTCAAGTATTGACGCATACGTGCGCTACATCTTCTCGTGATGTAGGTTCAGGTTCTCAGCGTCCAGATCACGCCTAGGTCGATTCTCGATCTTTAGTTCAACAACATCAGTGGTTAGTCCTCATTCCTCGAGGACCAGTGACATGTTTATCTTTATCGCTTTCAGTCTTTTAGTTTTAGTTTTGCTAGATCTAGTTGGGGCATGTCCCAACATTTCTAGTCATTTAGAGGCTTATTTCAGACATAGTTAGATTCAGCTTAGTATTGAGTTAATATCTTCTTTGTATTAAACTCATCAGTTTTCATTCATATCAGTTATAGTATATGGGTATTCCCTATCTTTTCATTTTAATTATAATTTAGCTTCCACATCAGTTTATTATCTTTAGTATGCTCATGATCATGCCAGCAGGGTTACTTGGGATCACTTGTGGTCCTAGGTCTCGTGTCCGCGTCTCGGGGGTAGTCTCGGGGTGTGACACCTGTGGCAAGGTATATGATGCGCTGGCAGCGTGAGGAAGATCGTTGTATCATCACAATATCTCTTATGTGATGGTTGTCGGTTAGAGAAACTCCCACAACAATATTTTGTATTTTTACATACATCTCAGAGTTATATGTATCTTTTCATACACACAGAGTTGGCATCATGCTTTTAAACAACTTTTCTTTATATTACACATGTTTTAAATTGCTTTATATTGAAATGAGTTCAGTTATATTTGAGTTGAGTATCTAATCTCTGAGTTGAGTATCTTATTCTTGAGTACTTATGAGTTGAGTAAGTTGAGTACTTTTGAGTATCCTTGAGTATTCCTTGAGTTGAGTAAGTTTGAGAAGAGGTAAGTATGTTTCCATTTTTATCAAGTTCAAGCTTATGTTATGCTTTATAATTCCCCTTACATGCTCGTACATTCCACGTACTGAGCCATTTGACCTAGATCTTCTCATGATGCAGACACATGTATTCAGGATCATCAACAGGAGTTTCGTTGATACATCTGAGAGTTCGAGTTAGCTATGGTGAGCCTCCTTGCTTTCGGAGGATTTCATGTACCTTTTAGTTATATCAGTTGTTAGGATGTCGTGGGTTTTCTCCCGACATCCATCTCAGTTATTAGAGGCTTCATTGATAGACAATTAGCCATCAATTGTCTTTACATTGTTATTTATTATGTATTAAGACTTGAGTTGCCATGTTGGCTATGTTGAATGTTTTATCTTTAAAAACGTTCTAAGTTATCTTTCAGCAGTTGAGTAAGTGCATTTTAATCCTTGTATTAATGCTTTAAGTCTTCCGCTGAGTAAGTAAGCCAGGCCAAGGGTTTGCTTGGGGACCAACAATGGTCTTCGAGTGTCAGTCCCGCCCAGGGTGTAGGCTCGGGGCGTGACACCAACTTTGTCATAATCCAACCTGTCGTTAAGAGGCACTTATACTAAACCCCTGGTGGGAGAAACATTATTTACTAGCATGCAAAATGTTGAACAATAAAAAGGAAATAGTTCTCAAAATTTTAAAACAAGTTTCATAATATAAAATTCATTATCACCAAACATTTGCGGAAGAAATCCTCCAAAAAATTGAAAGTCGTGTGTTAAAACATATATGTTGTCTAGAGTATGGGATGCAACCCTAAAATATAAATAGTCTAAGTCCAAAAAATGGATCAGAGGGGAAAATAATAATCCATAGCGGCTTGAAAAAAATAGCCCGCAATTTGGATTCAAAAAGTGCAAGAGTCATAATTGAGGTCACGAAGCAACCATCAAAATATGTCTTTTATTTACCAAAGAAAGAGCAAGTACAATATCAGTACACAAAATCCACATTGAACTGGTAAAATCATTGGCCAACTCTAGTTATACTAAATATGAACAAGTAACCACAACTTAGTGAAATAGAAAACATACGTAATAACATGATCGACAACATTACAACAAGCCAATTCGGTTCACTCTTGGAACCCACATACATAACAATTAATGTACCAAGTGTGGTACCCTGTCAACCATTAATAATTTTTACCGGCGTGTTACCCGAATCAATTATATAAATATCTCGTACTAGTCAAGGTACCCAAACTAATAAAAAATATACCACTTGGTACCCTACCCAACCAAAAGATATCATGAATCAAACGTGTTACTCAAATCAAATGTTAGTATGTACCATGCATGCTACCTGCGCCCACTAGCAATCACACATTACAACGAATAAAAATCACACTTGTCATACAATATATAGATAATACTGACGAAATAGTTAACATGCACATATAACATAAAGTAAAAATAAACAACCATCACCTACCTCGAATCAAGCCCAGAATGCTCTATTATTCCTGAACTTTTTCCTTGTTATGATGCCTAACTAGTTCTTGATCTAAAAATAATAAATATAACACATAATCAGATCTAAATTACCTATAAACACCTGATTATATCATAATCCCAACCCCGGGCCATTCTATGATTATCCCACCAAAATAAGGGTTTTCCACCATTAAATTAAATGACTCCCCCCCCCCCCTAAGATCACAAACAAAGATTCTAAGACTCTAGAATCAAATTACTAACTTAAGGGAGTAATTTACTTACCTTTACGGATGATTACGATGGAAAATAGATGAATTCGCCCAAGTCGCTTCTGCTCTTCCCCAAAACATAATTGCCAAATAATGAGTAGTTTTGGTAGGGGTGTGCATCAATTGATTCAGTTTTATGTATTATCAGTTTGGTTTATCGATTTTCAATTTTTAAATACGCTAAACCAATAACAAACCAATAAGATCTTCTTTATTGGTTTTCGGTTTATTGATTTTTTGTCATTAACGGTTCGATTTTCAGTTTACCCAATAAGAAAATGCTCATAAAATAAATATATATTTCTCACTTCTCTAACAATTTAGCACGATACAGTGAGACAAGAAAATAAGTTGTAAATGCTTTTATATAGTGAAACAACAAATATAATGAGAAATTGCTTCAATAAGAGTAGATGTAGTACGAAGGCTATAATAATATGTTACAACCAAAACATAATATAGAATTTCTGATGTGAAGTAAAAGTACTATGACGTGTGAAGTGTGTAAATTGTAGTGTTAAGTACTGATATAGTGTCTAGTTATGTTAAATTATTAATATTTAATATTTATGAAGGGTATAACAGTAATTTACTATCGTCTAAATGGGTTAACTATTGGTTTACCCAATAACTCAATACTAAAAACCGATACCAAATCGATAACCCAATAATTTTTTTTATATAAAACCATTAAAAACCCATTAATCCAATAACCCAATAACAATGACCCAATAATATTTTTTTCGATTTGTTTTATTGGTCAGTTCAATTTTTGCACACCCCTAATTTTGAGAGATTTTTTTACATTAAATGTGACTAACCCCACTATAGAGGTCTAATTCAGCTATAGTGACAGTGCTACAGTGGGCTCTCATGCTATAACATGAATTAAATCCACCGTTACAACAACATGCATGTCACCTGCTATAGAGGCTTGCACGGGATAGAAACTCAAAAATCCTCTAAAATAGTCTATTTCGTAACACACTTTCAAGCCTTGACGTTCCAAACCAATCCTTTCACGCCAAGTTCGATATCGGGAGTTCTATCGCCCGAATTCACTTCCAAAAAGTTCTACGAACTCCTTAACGTCTTAGAACCAAGAAAATTAGACTTTATCTAGACATTCCCTCCAATACTTTTCCCGAATTTTCCTAGACCTTTTCTCACTCAAATTTCGTCCATGCTTAGCCTAACCTGAAATTTTAACTCACTACTCCAAAAGTTTCTCACTCATTTTCCTTCCCTATCATCTCGCCGATAACGACGAGGGAAGTCACTACAATAATTAAATTAGAATTTGAAATTTGACACACGGATATATGTGATCAATCATAAGTGACATAACTTTTTAAAATTAGAAAAAAAAAGTTTGAGTTAGTTTGAGGGGTATCATTGACCAAACAAAATAGGTTGAAAATATTTTTAAATCAACGGAGGAATGCAGAATATCTATGATGATTTATATATGTTAAGGATATTTTTGTCTTCTTTTTCCTTGATTTAATGATAAATTTTATCTATATTTAAAATTAGGGCGGGTCCACGTGAGAATCAATGGTGATCACAGCACCATTGACTGTGACGTGGATTCTCTGATTTGTATAGACAATTAGTAAGTCCTACACTATAATTAAAAAAAAAATCAAAGTATGACAAGTTTTTTCTGAAGAAAATTATCAAAGATAAAGAGTTGATAATATATATTTAATGTATCGGTAATATTTTATTTTGGTCCTTAGTATATTTTACGTGATTGAAATGGTTCATGGTCCATAGTATATAAAAATGATGTTCATTTTGATCCTTCATTTGTTTCATTTGATTGAAATGATCTTTAATGTATAACTAAATGTGTTCATTTTGGTTCTTCCACTTAAACCTAACATAATTATCAAAAAAATAGTATCAAATTTAACAATGACCCTATGTGGCTAACAAAATTTACCATTGTTGTCTTCTTTGTTAGCTCCAAAGAAAGAACTCCATAAAATCTAACACTATTATCTCTACTTTCTCTAACAAAATTTAATTTTCTATTGCTTACAATATTTTGCGCTAAGAATATAATTTTTTGAATCTTGAAGTAAATTTTGTTAGAGAAAGTATAGTAAATGGTTTTAGATTTGATGGAGTTCGTTCTTTGGATTTAACAAATTAAGAAGACAACAATGGTTATTGGTAAATTTTGTGAGATTCATATAGTTAAATTTAACATTTTTTTTGATAAATTTGTTAGTTTAGGGTAAAAAATTAAAATAAACACCTTTTGTTATACGTTAAAGACTAATTCAATCAAGTTTATACTAAATTTTAATATACGTGATAACTTTTGTATAAATTGTATGTGGGTGAGATTGACGTTGATGATAAGACAAGCGACTGAGCTAAGAAAGTAATTAAGGTAGTGCTAATATTCTGTGAAGGACTAATGTAAGAGGTAACATATGATTAAGGAGAAGTCAAATGTGATATAAATGTATTGTTGTTTCCGTTGATTTTGTGATATTTTACGTGGATTTAATCTAGGTTGGTTTATGATGCCTACTCAATACGTGTGGTGTACTAGTACACCATACATATACTAATATACCTTTTGGTGGTGTAGTAGGGTTGTTTTAGGTTGATTGAAGCGTGAGATGAAAGTTATTCATCAACTTCTACATACTTTGTCCTCAAGTAAGAGTTGGGTCGATCTCTTGTGTATTTTATTTAACTTTTGTCCGTACTTTATTAAAAACTCTTGTATCGATCTAGACTAGGTCCTTGGAAGTTGTTAAAGATTTGTTATGTTGAGTGATTTATACTTATTGTTGTGTTTTGTCAACCCACATTCAACTCTTTAAAGAAAATTTTAAATTTAATTAAGAATGTATGGTAAAAATTTGCCTATCTATCTATCTATATCTATATATATAAATATATATATATATATATACACACTACCTTAAAAGCATGAACTCCCAAACTTGAATGTTGAATTACTATAATACCCCCAATTAAAAATACTCAATTTATTTGATTTATTAGTTTAATTATTTGTATTATATTAAAAATAGATGTCTTTTCACATTAAAGGGTTGCGATATTTTCAAAGAGTTGTGACTTTTTCAAAAGGTTGCGACTTTTTTGATGGGTTGTGACATTTTCGATGAGTTGTGACTTTTCGAAGGGTTGTGATTTTTCCAAAGGGTTGTGCCTTTCTCAATGAGCTGTGACTTTTCCAAAGGGTTGTGACTTTTCCGATGAGCAGTGACTTTTTTGAAAAGTTGTAACTTTTCTGATAAGGCACAATTAGCACCTATTCATTCTACTATTTGTTAGCTATAAATAGAGAAGTTTCCTCTCACTTTTAAACTACAACTTTTTTAAAGTTTTGTACTCTTCTTCTTCTTAAAAAATCTCAAGGGTTATTTGCAACAGTTGATTAAGTTCAAAATTCAACGAAATTTGAGATATCGCATAAGAAAGAGTTGGTGAACAAATTATAGCAAATCATTCAACAATTCACACTCGTAGTTTTTCTTATGATTTTCATGAGCTAACAATGACGAAAAGTTGTGGGAAAGACAATAATAATAAGCAAATATGAAAAAAGTCACATGATTTAGGTATATATTTCTTCTTTATTTTTAAATTTTTTATTCTCTTACCCTCACGAAGGAGTTTCTTTCTAATTTTGGTAAAACAACGGGCATCAACATAGTCCATTGGAATATTTGTTTGTATATAAGATCCACTATTTCAAAAAATAGATTTTAGCTTTTACTTATAATATCATTTCAATCAAATGGAAAAATTACCTCTCTATATATGATAGTCTTACTCAAGTATTAATTGAGTAATAATATTTTGTAAAAGATAGATTGCGTATAAAGATAAAATATTGAAATATTTATGGTAATCCTTATTAGTGTCATGCACATACTACATTTCAAGTATGAATATTTAAAAGAAAAATTGTACTTAAATGGTGTCCATCATTTATGTTCATAACCTCATGAGGAAAGGCTATTGGTGACATTTTTTGTATTGATATTTTTAAAAAAAAAATTGTTGGTTAGATTTGCTTACAAAATTGAGTGAAGTAAAAATACTACTAAAGAAATGTCACTTTCTCCCCACATTTAAACGTTGAATGTATTTTGAAATGCTTCAATGATATCTGGTCATTTTGATCTCAAAATACAAGTAACTGATCTATAACAATTTGTATTAATTAATTAAAAAAACTAGTCCTATGTTCTTTCAATTATAATTATTTACTAAAAAGATTTAATTTAGTAATATTAATTCTATTTTACAGCATTGTATACTATATATACAATACACACGTGCAACGCACATACCGTGAAACTAGTCTAATTAAAAATAGAGCAGATTTTCGTATGATCACATAATTTAAATTGTGACAAAGTTAGGTGGGTTCTCCGATTTGTATAGACACTTCGTAAGTACAATACTCTATAATTAACAAAAAAAAAAAAAAGGTTTCGCAAGTTGTTTCAAAATAATTATTAAAAATAAAAATTTTAAGATAAAAGATTTGATAATATCCACCACCTTGTGAAATAGATCCTACTAAGCCAAATCCCAGATAAAGAAAAAAATTAATGAAGTAATTTTCCATTATATGACTGTAATTAATTCACAATAGATTATCTCTAACCAAAAGTCAAAGAAAATTAAAAGTGAACATCCCAAATAAAAAAATCAAAAGTTCCATTTTTTCCAACAACAAAAATTCCATGATTGATCAAGGTTTTCTATTATTTGATAACCAGAAATATCAAAATTGGAGATTTTTAATATTTAACATAAATATAAATTACTTGAATTAATTCCTTAAGTACATCAATTAACTACACTTATTTGAGTAGTGATCTGAATTCATTTCAATTGTCCATAAAATGAGTAAATAAAATCAATAGAAAATAAAAAGGAAAAAAACAATGAATGAGGAAAAAGAAAGTTGAGATACAAGGCAAAAACAATATGCGTATTAAATTGATTTAAATACAAGATAAAGAAAATAAGAATATTTTATTAAAAATATATTTTTTTTAACAAAAAGTAAGAAAAATAATAATAATAAAAATATTTACACACGTGGCAGGCGGAGTGTACAAACACAACCAACTTTGGTGGTTGAAGGTACCATGTCAGCACAAAAATATGAAAAAAATGAGTTCGGAGGAGAGGGGGGAGGGGGATAGGAACCTAGTTAAGTTTAGGTGTATCTCTAAGATTTCGGTCATAGTCTAGGGGAGTATTTGTGCCATATCCCAAAACTAAAGAGAAAATTACCCATTAGCTTTATACCATCAATATTCAATGTACTTGGCAAGCGTAACCACACTATCTTGCTATGCCACTGCAACATTCCATGCAAATATTCCGTCAATAACATCGCCATCTTCTTTAGAAGACAATGTAGTTGTCAAAACAACTGAAATGGTATTAAGCAGATGAACAAAAAAAAATGAACAATAACACCATTGTTAAGGTTAGACGACTACTCTAACACTTAGATATATGTTCTTGTTCAATATCCACCTTATGCAATCTCTCGTAATGATTCAAAAATTCAAAAGCATCCTCATTTTCAGTAACATGAAACTATGAAGGCTTTAACTTTAAAAACATAGTCAATACTCATGCTTAGTCTCGATCATAGCAGGGCCTAGTATGGAATGGAAGAACACATCAACACCCACAGCTTCATCCATTCTTAGAGCCGTGCTAGCAGCGGAATGAGTGTTTGTAGCCTGAGTAGACGACAGAGTAGGAGTGGCTCCAGTAACCGCTATCCCACTCGGGAAGGTTAACACTTGTTGAATAACCTCATAAGTCATAGGGGGAAGGCCTACACCCTAACTTGTGTCGCCATCTCGGGTTCAACACCCTTCTTAAACTCTACCTCCACATCATCCTCAATATGAACCTGGGTAAGGGATGGGGAGGGGTCGCTGGTCTCGGCCCAGACGTTGCCGAAGCTCCACCCCCGGTGGGTGTTGCTCTCCATCTGGTCTTTCCCCTTCATATGCCTTTGCCCCTTTCCTCACCCTCACATTGTTGGTTCTGCAACTGGAGCTGGTACTCTCACTCCGTTTCATCTAATGTCATACATATAAGAAAAAAAAATTAAAAAGTCAAATATCAATTGAAATTAAGTTGTAACATTAAGAAAGTAAAGAAGAGAAAAATTTCCTAAAGTCTAATAGACTCATGAAGAAAAGTACAAAAGTCTAAGTATCATTCCGTAAGACTGTACTAGACCTATTTTGGTATGACGAGATAAAAAAACCTAGGGCTCTGATATCATTTTTGTCATAATCCATCATGTCGTAAGAGGCACCCATACTAAGCCCCTAGAGGGAGAAACATTATAAACTAGCATGCAAAATGTTGAACAATAAAAAGGAAATAGTTCTCAAAAATTTTAAACAAGTTTTATTTTATGAAATTCATTATCATCAAATATTTGCGGAAGAAATCCTCCGAAAAATTGAAAGTCGTGTGTCAAAACATATATGTTGTCTAGAGTATGGGATGCAACCCCAAAACATCAATAGTCTAAGTCCAAAAAATGGATCAGAGGGGAAAATAATAATCCATAGTGGCTTGAAAAAAATAGCCCGCTATTTGGATTCAAGAAGTGCAAGAGTCATAATTGAGGTCACGAAGCAACCATCGAAATATGTCTTTTATTTAACAAAGAAAGAGAAAGTACAATATCAGTACACAAAATCCATATTGTATTGGTAAAATCATTAGCCAACTCTAGTTATACGAAAATATGAACAACTAACAACTTAGTGGAATAGATAACATAATTACAACAAACCAATTTGGTTCACTCATGGAATCCACATACACAACAATTAATGGTACCAAGTATGGTACCCCTGTCAATTGTTAGCAATTTTTACCAGCGTGATACCCAAATCAATCATATAAATATATCATACCAGTCAAGGTACCCAGGCCAATAAAAATATACCACGTGGTACCCGAGCCATTCAAAAGATATCATGAATCAGACGTGTTACTCAAATCAACTGTTAGTATGTACCATGCATGGTACCTGCACCAACTAGAAATCACACATTACAACGAATAAAAATCACACTTGTCATACAATATATAGATAATACTGACGAAATAGTTAACATGCACATATAACATAAAGTAAAAATAAACAACCATCACCTACCTCGAATCAAGCCCAGAATGCTCTATTATTCCTGAACTTTTTCCTTGTTATGATGCCTAACTAGTTCTTGATCTAAAAATAATAAATATAACACATAATCAAATCTAAATTACCTATAAACACCTGAATTATATCATAATCCCAACCCCGGGCCATTCTATGATTATCCCACCAAAATAAGGGTTTTCCACCATTAAATTAAATGACCCCCCCCCCCCTAAGATCACCAACAAAGATTCTAAGACTCTAGAATCAAATTACTAACTTAAGGGAGTAATTTACTTAGCTTTACGGATGATTACGATGGAAAATAAATGTTCTGCTCTTCCCCAAAACATAATTGCCAAATAATAAGCAGTTTTGGGTAGGGGTGTGCATCGGTCGGTTCGGTTTTATGTATTATCATTTTGGTTTATCGATTTTTGGTTTTTAAATACGCTAAACCAACAACAAACCAATAAGATATTCTTTATTGATTTTCGATTTATTGATTTTTGGTCATGAAAAGTTCAATTTTCAGTTTACCCAATAATAAAAAAAATTAAAAAATAAATATATAATTTCTCACTTCTCTCACAATTTAGCACGATACAATGAGACAAAAAAATCAGTTGTAAATGTTTTGATATAGTGAAACAAGAAATATAATTAGAAATTGCTTCAATAAGAGTAGATGTAGTATGGAGGCTACAATAATATGTTACAACCAAAACATAATATGGAATTTCTGATGTGAAGTAGAAGTACTATGACGTGTTGTGGGGACTGTTGTGTTAAGTACTGATATAGTGTCTAGTTATGTTAAATTATTAATATTTAATATTTATGAAGGGTATAGCAGTAACTTACTATAGTCTTAATGGGTTATCGGTTTACCCAATAATCCAATAATAAAAATCGGTACCAAACCGATAACCCAATAATTTTTTATATAAAACCATTAAAAACTCATTAACCCAATAACCCAATAGTAATGACCCAATAATATTTTTTTCGATTCGTTTTATTGGTCAGTTCAATTTTTGCACACCCCTAGTTTTGAGAGATTTGTTTTACGTTAAATGTGACTAATCCCACTATAGAGGTCCAATTCAGCTATAGCGATAATGCTGCAGTGGGCTCTCACGCTATAACATGAATTAAATCCACTGTTACAGCATCATGTCACCCGCTATAGAGGCTTGCACATGATAGAAATTCAAAAATTCTCTAAAATAGTCTATTTCATAACACACCTTCAAATCTTGACTTTCCAAACTAATCCTTTCACGCCAAGTTCGATATCGGGAGTTCTATCTCCCGAATTCACTATCGAAAAGTTCTACGAACTCCTTATCGTCTTAGAACCAAGAAAATTAGACTTTACCTAGACATTTCCTCCAATCCTTTTCTCGTTTCCCTAGACCTTGTCTCACTCAGATTTCGTCCAGGCTTAGTCTAATCTGAAATTTTAACTCACTACCTTAAAAGTTTCTCACTCATTTTCCTTCACTATTAGCTCACCGATAACGACGAGGTCATTAGTGACATAACTTTTTAAAATTAAAAAAAAAAAAAGTTTTAGTTAGTTTGAGGGGTATCATTGAGCAAACAAAATAGGTTGAAAATATTTTTAGACTAATGGAGGAATGCAGAATATCTATGATGATTTTCTATATGTTAAGGTGTAACAACCCGAACCATCGTTATTTAGGAAAACCAAATCCGAAAAAATTCTGGGCCATTGTCCCGCCAGAGCGGGCCTGTTGCTGCTATGGCGGCGGTGCTAGGGCGGGGTAAGTTGGCGCCATAGCGGGATAGGCGAGACAGAACGTAAATAACGTGAAATTCTATTTTCTCCTTCTTCCTAAAATACCTAATTTAGTCGTAAAACATCTTACAAACCCCCAAAAAGCTGTTGCAAGCTTGGGAAGAAGGGAGAGAGAGGTTTCTAGTGTGAAGATGTTGATGGATTGCAAATTTTTGGTCAAGATCACCATCACAAATTCCGTAAATAAGAATCAAAAACCAAAACTCCGTGCAGCTGCTTGGCGCTCAAGTAGGCTAGGTTTTATTAATTGAGTAGTGTAAATCTATGCTCACGGCGTAATATATGTAAATCAATGGTAGGATTTATGCGTAGACCTTCGTGCACCGAATGATTTATGATTTAAACCCTAGAAAGAAGCCTTAGATGATGAATTAGGGATGAGTATGGTCGGATTAGGGTTACATGATGTGCGTTGATGAAAAATCTGTTGTAGGTGATAGTTGTGATTCTATGATTATGTGATGTATGTTGTTCTTGCTTCATTATGATACTTGCGCGTATGCGAATGTTGCATTGTTGATCACACTTGTTGTAAATAAGATAAATGAATGATGAATGCCATGAATCATGAATTATTGGTATGAACTTGAGAAGATACTTGTGATTGTGATTGTGGTGTGCTGAATGGATCGGTTGCCACGTTCCGACATGACTAATTGGGATCGGTTGCCACGTTCCAGAATAATTATGGGATCGGTTGCCACGTTTCGACATAAATATTGGATCGGGTACCACATTCTGATATGCTAACTTTTTGGGTTTGGGTTCCAAGAGAGGACCAATGATTTTTCTTAATTGTGTAGCTTGGGGAATGTGAAATGCGTTGTTGTTCTTCACGTTAATGATATTGCATATGTTCCATATATGCATGTGATTATTGTCACGACGCAGGGGTATCCCCTAGACGTAACACGGCATACTTGACCCCGTAGGGGTTTCATACAAGCCTCATAGCATTCATGAACATAAAAGCATTGGAAAAATAATGCGGAATTTAAAATTTTCCTTTACAATCAAAGACATTTTCCATAAAACAAGCGGAAGCCTTTCTATACTTTGTCTCAAACCATCTACAACACTTTGACTAAACTTTGGGACATAGCCCATACAATATCTCTAAACATAAAATAAAAGACATATAAGGAAAGGGTGGGTTTTTCCCTCGAAACTATGAGGACTCACCAAATCTTCAACTCCAAGCTCCTTAGGAACCTATCTTCCAAGTATAGGACATCAAATCCAAAACCTACACTTTGTAGAAAAATAGAAGAAATATGGGTTAGCACATTTAATGTACTAAGTATGATGACCATGTAAAAATCATGCTTTAAAGGGACATTTTGGTCAAAACCATGCATTATGCCAATTCTTTTGAAACTTCATGTACATTAGTATAAGAGGCATAAAGTACAAGTATCATCAACATATAAGCCATTTCATCACATTAGAACATAATCAACATATATGCCATTTCATCACATAAAGCTTTCACCTTAAGTTACCCCAAGTTATACTTTGTGCAATGTATGAATAGTGTCACATACCACCATCCACACCAAGTACCACATTAAGGCCATCAAAAGTGAACTTACCATTCTTCCTTTTCACCTTTAGACAATGCTCATGCATAAGAACATAAACGTTTCCTAAGTCATGAGAAGGAAGTAACTCATAGTACAATTCAAGTATAACATGCATCATTACATTAGACATTTAAGTCAACATTCTTCATTAGCTTCATTAAAATCACTTTCATTCATTAGTCATTATTCATTAAGACATTAGAGAACTCATTATATCCCTCTCAAAGCCCACTCATGCAATGTATGGATGACATCTCATACTATCACCCACACTTCATAGAACTTCTCAAGAAACCATAGAACACATCTCACATGATGGGAATAAGCATTAACCGACATAAACCATGAGAGCAAACTATGGAATTCGGTGTCATATAACTCCATGCAGAAGAAATGTGTCATACTTGCCTAAGGTAGAACTAGTTACATTTTAGCTTAGGTGGATCCACTAGCTATACCTATGTGGAAACATAGTTAAGGGATAATAAAGATGTTCATTGAAACCCGGCCTAAACATGAGGAGATCATCCATCTTACCAAATTCACTCGGTGCTTAGCCTCAATTCCCATAGAGGATCCACTAGCTATACCTATGTGGAAACATAGTTAAGGGATAAGAAAGATGTTCATTGAAACCCGGCCTAAACATGAGGAGATCATCCATCTTACCAAATTCACTCGGTGCTTAGCCTCAATTCCCATAGATTATTTCATTACTTTAACATTATTACACATGAGAGGATGCCATTGGCCTACCGACCCAAAGTACATTGATTAACACATGAAAGGGTGTCATAAGCCTACCGATTCAAGATACATTAGGAAAGCTCATTGAATCCTCATGAAAGGGTGCCATGAGCCTACCGGTTCAAGGTTCATCATTAAAATTCATGGAAGGGTGCCATAAGCCTACCGATCCCAAGGTTTATTGACATCATTAATAGAAGGGTGCCATAAGCCTACCCATCCCAAGGTTCATTATTAACATGCATGGAAGGGTTCCATTAGCCTACCGACCCAAGGTTCAACAATCAACAATACATTCATTTATACAAGAAAAGGATGCATATGCCTACCAATTCAAGATATACATTACATTGAAGAACCCTTCACATTCCATCATCAACATTCATAAGTGTCAAATTGAAAAATATCCTTTCAATGATGACACAATTACATTGAAGACATGATCACATTACCTTTATTAGATTCACATTTATATACAAGACATCATGATAATACTTTAATTCTTCATACTTTGCCCTTCAAGGCCATGAATCACAAATCACCAACACACAAATAATTTACTACAATTTAGGCATGGATAATGATATAATTCAATAACCTAAAGCAATTTAGACAAACTCTATTCACATGCTTTCATAATCAACAAACCCACTTCATAAAAGCACAATTTAGGAATTGAGGAAATTCACGGGTTCTTAGAGTATTTTCATCATAAATCATCAATTAAACACTAATTCAATCATAATTTGTCATTAAAAAACCTTTGAAAATGTTTGAAGAAGGAACCCATGAGTTAGAGTAACACCCTAGGTTTTGAGAAACTTGGAAACCTTGAAATTTAATTTTGAATGGACTCTAGGGGTGAAAGCTACCCCTAGATGAAAGATCATCATACCTTAATGGAGTTTTCCTCTAGATTTTGGGAACAAACACCTTGGCTCTTCAAGCCCTAACCTCCACTTCATCTTCTTCTTCAATGGAGGCTTTTAGAGAGAGAAATATTGAGAGGGATGAATTCTTTTGGGTGTTTGGGAATAATGAAGTAAAATAGGTGTTAAAAGACTTAAAACCATGTATATACATGAATTAAAACAATTAAAAATGACCTCATACAATAACTAATTAAAAATGAAATTACTACTAGGCTGCCCCGTCTAGGGACTACGACCACCTATACGGCCCGTCTAGGGGACCACGGCTAGTGGGGGTGCCCGTGGTTCCTTGTGAAATAGCTCCCTCAACTTCCCAAGGTTCCCAAGTGGTGAAGGCAATCCCACGAGCCTTCCCACGGTCTGTGGTCTTCACCACGAGCCGTGAAGTGGATCATGAAGGAGAGCCTTGCTTGGGAAGCCTTGTGAGCACACTGTCTTGCCAACCACGGGTGGCACCACGACTCGTGGTGGCCACCACGGGTCGTGAATACCCTCGTGGTCATGGTAGGCAGTGGCTAGATGGTGTTTTAAGCAGCATTGGTCTCCACAATGCCAAGGCAAGACCACGAGGCCTCCCACGATCCGTGGTCAAGTCAACGAATCATGGTGAAGGTCGTGGTCCTAGGAAGTGGATAGGCCTTAATGCCTTGCTTCACACATGCCTAAGGTACCTTCACGATCCCCTTCACGGACCGTGGTCAAGACCACTGGTCGTGGTCTTTGGGCAGTGTTTGGCCAAGCTTAGGGCAGCCTTGGCCTTTTGCTTAGGCTTGCCCCTTTTGGCTTGGCACTAGACCTTGCAACATTCAACAAAACCTTAGAAGGTCTTCTAAACTACTTGGTATAGTACGTACTTGGACGTTTAACAACTAAACCCATTAACCCTTGACTTTCACCTACACGTTTAGGCTCTAGTTCAACCTACTAGTTTTCCGGGTCGTTACAATTATATTGTTGTATTGGCTTATATTTGATTGTTCTTGTGTTAAGCGAAATTATTGGGTATAGTGGAAGTGTAAGGTGTTCAAGGGGCGAGTAATGGATAACAAGGGTTGTTCGTGTGTCGTAATGGCGAGAAGTAGAGGTAGTGTATGTGATGAAATATGCTTAGGTGGATTTCACCTTGGGGGAGAGAGATTGGGTTTAGTGGTAAGGAAGTTCGAAGTAGTGTACTGTGTGACCATGGTTGAGTAATGTGACGAGGAAGTAAGGGTACGAAGTGAGCGGTTAGTTGGAATGCTTGTGGGTGTAATTGGGGATTCGTTAATGTGCTAGAACGGTTAGGCTATGATCAAGAACCTGGTAATTAAGTTGATAAAGAGAGTGGAGAAACGAGTGGTTTATTTCATGATCTTACTAGTCGGTTTCTTATGTTATGTGGTGGGTGTCGAGTTGACCGGTGATGCCTACCAGTATGTGTGTTTGTACTGATACTACTCTTGCTATGTCTTTTTGACATAGTCTGGATGTAGGTTGGTAATGTTTCATTAGGTGAAGACGAAGAAATTCTCCAGCAACTTCTATTCTTCCTTCTGCATGGTGGGAGTTGTGTCTTTTATTATCTTGTCCAGTTGTACTCTTAGTAGCTCTTGTACTTGTTTAGACTAGATCCTTGGGAGTGTTAAATTACTTTACAAGTCTTAACTCGAAATTGTTTTAAGGGTTTTAATTAAGAATTTCATATTTATATTTATTTCCTTGTATTCAAATTTCCGCATGTTTTAACTCGTTGGGGTATGAGGGTTCTCCTACTTAGATGATAGTATGTAGGTGTCCGCACGGCCCGATTGATTGGGTCGTGACATAAGGATATTTTTGTCTTCTTTTTCCTTGATTTAATGATAAATCTTATCTATATTTAAAATAAGGGTGGATCCACGTGAGAATCAATGGTGATCAAAGCACCATTGACTGTGACGTGGATTCTCTGATTTGTATAGACAATTAGTAAGTAATATTCTATAATTAACAAAAGGATCAAAGTATGAAATTTTTTTTTGAAGAAAATTATCAAAGATAAAGAGTTGATAATATATATTCAATGTATCAGTAATATTTTATTTTGGTCCTTAGTTTATTATACGTGATTGAAATGGTCCATGGTCCATAGTATATAAAAACGATGTTCATTTTGTTCATTCATATGTTTTATTTGATTGAAATGATCTTTAATGTATAGCTAAATGTGTTCATTTTGGTCCTTTAACTTAAACCTAACATATTTATCAAAAAAATAGTGTCAAATTTAACTATGACCCTACGTGGCTAACAAAATTCACCATTATTGTCTTCTTTGTTAGCTCCAAAGAAAGAACTCCATAAAATCTAACACTATTATCTCTACTTTTTCTAACAAAATTTAATTTTCTATTGCTTACAATATTTTTGTGCTAAGCATATATTTTTTTGAATCTTGAAGTAAATTTTGTTGGAGAAAGTTGAGAAAATGGTGTTAGATTTGATGGAGTTCGTTCTTTGGATTTAACAAATTAAGAAGACAACAATGGTAATTGGTAAATTTTGTGACATTCATATAGTTAAATTTAACATTTTTTGGATAAATTTGTTAGTTTAGGGTAAAAAATTAAAATAAACACCTTTTGTTATACGTTAAAGATCAATTCAATCAAGTTTATACTAAATTTTATTATACGTGATAACATTTGTATAAATTATATGTGGGTGAGATTAACTTTGATGATAAGACTAGTGACTGAGCTAAGAAAGTAATTAAGGTAGTGCTAATATTTTGTGAAGGAATAATGTAAGAGGTAACATATGATTAAGGAGAAGTCAAATGTGATATAATTGTATTGTTGTTTCCGTTGATTTTGTCATATTTTACGTGGATTTAATCTAGGTTGATTTATGATGTTTACTGATGAATACGTGTGGTGTACTTATACAAATATACCTTTTGGTGGTGTAAGTAGGTTTGTTTTAGGTTGATTGAAGCGTGAGATGACAGTTATTCATCAACTTCTACATACTTTGTCCTCAAGTAAGAGTTGGGTCGATCTCTTGTGTATTTTATTTATCTTTTGTCCGTAATTTATTAAAAACTCTTCTACCGATCTAGACTAGGTCCTTGAAAGTTGTTAAAGATTTTGTAATGTTGAGTGATTTATACTTATTGTTGTGTTTTGTCAGCCCACATTCAACTCTTTAAAGAAAATTTTAAATTTAATTAAGAATGTATGGTAAGAATTTGCCTATCTATCTATCTATCTATCTATACTACCTTAAAAGCATGAACTCCCAAACATGAATGTTGAATTACTATAATACCCTCAATTAAAAATACTCAATTTATTTTATTTATTAGTTTAATTATTTATATTATATTAAAAATAGATGTCCTTTCACATTAAAGGGTTGTGAGTTTTTCAAAGAGTTATGACTTTTCCAAAAGGTTGCGACTTTTTTGATGGGTTGTGACATTTTCGATGAGTTGTGACTTTCCGAAGGGTTGTGATTTTTCCAAAGGGTTGTGACTTTTCCAAAGGGTTGTGTCTTTCTCAATGAGTTGTGACTTTTCCAAAGGGTTGTGACTTTTCCGATGAGCAGTGACTTTTTCGAAAGGTTGTAACTTTTCTGATAAGGCACAATTAACACATATTCATACTACTATTTGTTAGCTATAAATAGAGGAGTTTCCTCTCCATTTAAAACTACAATTTTTAAAAGTTTTGTACTCTTCTTCTTCTTAAAAAATCTCAAGGGTTATTTGCAACAGTTGATTAAGTTCAAAATTCAACGAAATTCGAGGTATCACATAAGAAAGAATTGGGGAAAAAATTATAGCAAATCATTCAACAATTCACACTCGTAGTTTTTCTTACGATTTTCATGAGTTAACAATGACGAAAAGTTGTGGGAACGACAATAATAATAAACAAATATGAAAAGAGTCACTTGATTTGGGATGATATTTCTTCTTTATTTTTTATTTTTTATTCTCTTACCCTCACGAAGGAATTTCTTTCTAATTTTGGTAAAACAACGGGCATCAACATAGTCCATTGAATTATTAGTTTGGATATAAAATCCACTATTTCAAAAATAAATTTTAGCTTTTACTTATAATATCGTTTCAATCAAATGGAAAAATTATCTCTCTATATATGATAGTCTTACTCAAGTATTAATTGAGTAATAATATTTTGTAAAAGATAGACTGCGTATAAAGATAAAATATTGAAATATTTATGGTAATCCTTATTAGTGTCATGCACATACTACATTTCAAGTATGAATATTTAAGAGAAAAAATGTACTTAAATGGTGTCCATCATTTATGTTCATAACCTAATGAGGAAAGAATATTGGTGACATTTTTTGTATTGATATTTTTTTTTTAAATTGTTGGTTAAATTTGCTTACAAAATTGAGTGAAGTAAAAATACTACTAAAGAAATGTCACTTTCTCCCCACATTTAAACATTGAATGTATTTTGAAATGCTTCAATGATATTTGATCATTTTGATCTCAAAATACAATTAACTCTATAACAATTTGTATTAATTACTTAAAAAAACTTGTCTTATGTTCTTTCAATTATAATTATTTACTAAAAAGATTTAATTTAGTAATATTTATTCTATTTTACAGCATTGTATACTATATATACAATACACACTTGCAATACACGTGCAACGCACGTGTCGTGAAACTAGTCTAATTAAAAATAGAGCAGGTTTTCGTATGATCCCATAATTTAAATTGTGACAAAGTGTAGATGGATTCTCCGATTTGTATAGACAATTCGTAAGTACAATACTCAATAATTAATAAAAAAAAATGAAAGTTTCGCAAGTTGTTTCAAAATAATTATTAAAAATAAAAAAATTAAGATAAAAGATTTGATAATATCCACCACCTTGTGAAATAGATCCTACTAAGCCAAATCCCAGAAAAAACAAAAAATTAATGAAGTAATTTTCCATTATATGACTGTAATTAATTCACAACAGATTATATATAACCAAAAGTCAAAGAAAATTAAAAGTGAACATCCCAAATAAAAAAATCAAAAGTTCCATTTTTTCGAACAACAAAAATTCCATGATTGATCGAGGTTTTCTATTATTTAATAACCAGAAATATCCAAATTGGAGATTTTTAATATTTAAAATAAATATAAATTACTTGAATTAATTCCTTAAGTACATTCAGTGGCGGACTCAAGATTTTTGCTCAGGGGTTCAAAGTATAAAGAAGAATTTCAGGTAGTAATGCAAGTGTGCGATGAGCGTAGTAGCCCCCTAGGCATGCTCTTTGTACAAATATCATAAATATTTCATTGGTTCATAAAAGTAAAGACTAAACTAATCAAAGATATCAAGGACAAAGCTACATTGATAAGAATTTTAGCAGATCGACTGTATTACATAAGTTAATTCATAAAACGCGTGAAAATTAAATAATGAAAAAGGGAGTGAGACGGGAAAGAAAGATATTTACCTTATCATGCTAAATTTAACTTACTTCATTATACCATATTAAACATTTCTTTCAACTTTTATAATGCTCCATCGAGCATTCTTAAAATTTCTTGTGTTTTTATACTTTTATTTTGTAATGTTTTACTTTAATTTTCACTTTTTAAAAATTTAAAATTAGTATCCATTCAATCACATATTATTATGAAAATCGTCAAGATTCTCTAAAAGTGTGTAAGAACAGAGCTATTAATATTATAATGCATATTCAGAAGATAAATAAATAACATCGTCAATTTTTTTAGTTCATATAGTTCAATTTACTAGGTTAGTCATAATTTGTAAAACTGACAAATAACGAATAAATCAAATAAGTTTAATTTCATCCCTCTAAAATAGAATTAAAAATATAAAATAAATTTCATGAATTCTATAAATTAATATTTTTAAAAGGATGTTAATGATATTTAAGTTTCTTCATTAAATTACATCTAATTTACCTTTCTTTTAAAAAAATTTATATTTCTATCACAATTTCAAGTTAAATATAATTCATCATATTTAAAAGATATTTTCAAGTTAGTATATGAAAAAGAGTTACGTTGAAACAACATGAATAATAGATATAAAAATAATAAAAAATAAAAATAAAAGAATGTGTCTAATAAATTTAAATAAAAACAAATTAAAAAGAAGAAATGGAATAAAAGAAAAAAATAATGAATGAGAAGAAGAAGGTCTAAGCCCAAAAGTTCTATTTCCCAAAGCATTAAAACAAATAGGGGGAAAATGTTGCCCAATGGATTTGAACCCATGACCTAGGAGCATATCTTGAACCACTTATCCACTGAGCTATGCCTATAGGGATTCATTTTAATATACATACCCATAAAATCATAATTTGACGTTATATATATAGTGTAATTTTTTAACGAGGGGTTCGGGTGAACCCCCTAGGGTCCACCTAGGTCCGCCCCTGAGTACATCAATTAACGACACTTATTGACTAGTGATCTGAATTCATTTCAATAGTCCATAAAATGAGTAAATAAAATCAATAGAAAATAAAAAGGAAAAAAAAAACAATGAATGAAGGTAAAATAAAGTTAAATTGATTTAAATACAAGATAAAGAAAATAAGAATATTTTTTTAAAAAGTTTATTAAAAAATTATTTTTTAACAAAAAGTAAGAAAAATAATAATAATAAAATATTTACACAAGGCGGAGTGTACAAACACAATCAACTTTGGTGATTGAAGGTACCATTTCAGCACAAAAATATGAAAAAATGAGTTTGGAGGAAGGGGGGGGGGAGGAGGATATGACCCTAATTAAGTTTAGGTGTATCTCTAAGATTTCGGTCATAGTCTAGGGGAGTACTTGTGTCATATCCCAACACTAAAGAGAAAATTACCCATTAGCTTTATACCATCAACATTCAATGTACTTGGCATGCGTAACCACACTATCTTGCTATGCCACTGCAACATTCCATGCAGATATTCCGTCAATAACATCTACATCTTTAGAAGACAATGTAGTTGTCAAAACAATTGAAATTGTATTAAGCAGATGAACAAAAAAAATCCTAACAAATAAAAATGAAAAATAACATCGTTTTCAAGGTGTGACGCCTACTCTAACACTTAGATATATGTTGTTGTACAATATCCAGCTTATGCAATCTCTCATAACGATTCAAAAACTCAAAAGCATCCTCATTTTCAGTACCATGAAACTATGAAGGTTTCAACTTCAAAAACATAGTCAACAACTCATGCTTAGTCTCGGTCCTAACAGAGCCTTGTATGGAATGGAAGAACACGTCAATACCTGAAACTTCATCCATTCTTGGAGCTGTGCTAGCAGCGGAATGAGTGTCTCGAGCCTGAGTAGCCGACATAGTAGGAGTGGCTCCGGTAACCACTATCCCACTCAGGATGGTTAACACTTGTGGAATAGCCTCAGAAGTCATTGGGGGAAGGCCTACATCCTAACTTGTGCCGCCATCTCGGCACCTTTCTTAAACTCTACCTCTACATCATCCTCAATATAAAACTGGGTAAATGAGGGGGAGGGGTCGTTGGTCTCGGCCCAGCCGTTGCCTAACCTCCACCCCCGGTGGGTGTTGCTCTCCATCTGGTCTTACCCCTTCATATGCCTTTGACCCTTCATCACCCTTGCATTGTTGGTTCTGCAACTGGAGTTGGTATTCTCACTCTGTATCAACTGTTGTCATCCATCTAAGGAAAAAGAAATTAAAAAAGTCAAATATCAATTGAAATCAAGTTACAACATTAAGAAATAAAAGAAGAGAAAAATATCTTAAAGTCTAATAACCTCATGAAGAGAAATACAGAAGTCTAAGTACCATTCCGTAAGACTTTACTAGACCTATTTTGATATGATAAGATCAAAATACTTAGGGTTCTGATACCAACTTTGTCATAATCCAACCTGTTGTAAGAGGCACCCATACTAAACCCCTGGTGGGAGATGGGAGATATATTATTTACTAGCATGCAAAATGTTGAACGCTAAAAAGGAAATAGTTCTCAAAGATTTCAAACAAGTTTCATAATATAAAATTCATTATCACCAAACATTTGCGGAAGAAATCCTCCTTAAAATTGAAAGTCGTGTGTCAAAACATATATGTTGTCTAGAGTATGTGGATGCAACCCCAAAACATAAATAGTCCAAGTCCAAAAAATAGATCAGAGGGGAAAAGAGTAATCCATAGGGGCTTGAAAAAAATAGCCCGCAATTTGGATTCCAGAAGTGCAAGAGTCATAATTGAGGTCACGAAGCAACCATTGAATTATGCCCTTTACTTAATAAAAAAAAGAAAGTACAGTATCAGTACACAAAATCCACATTGTACTGGTAAAATCATTGGCCAACTCTAGTTATACGAAAATATGAACAACTAACAACAACTTAGCAAAATAGATAACATAATTACAACAAGCCAATTTGGTTCACTCACGGAATCCACAGACACAACAATTAATGGTAACAAGTGTGGTACCCTTGTCAATCGTTAGTAATTTTTATCAGCGTGGTACCCAAATCAATCATATAATTATCTCATACCAATCAAGGTACCCAGGCTAATAAAAATATATCACGTGGTACCTGAGCCATCCAAAAGATATCATGAATCTGACGTGTTACTCAAATCAACTATTAGTATGTATCATGCATGGTACGTGCGCCAACCAACAATCACACATTACAACGAATAAAAATCACACTTGACATACATTATATAGATAATATCGACGAAGTTGTTAACATGCACATATAACATAAACTAAAAATAAACAATCATCACCTACCTCGAATCAAGCCAGAATGCTCTATCGAACCTGAACTTTCCCCTTGTTATGATGCCTAACTAGTTCTTGATCTAAAAATAATAAATATAACACATAATCAGATCCAAATGACCTAGAAACACCTTAATTATATCATAACCCCAACCCCGGGACATTCTATGATTATTCCACCCAAATAAGGGTTTCCCACCATTAAATTAAATGAACCCCTCCTACCCCCTCCTAAGATCACAACCACAGATTCTAAAGCTCTAGAATTGAATTACTAAGTTAAGGGAGTAATTTACATACCTTTATGGTTGATTACGATAGAAAATAGATGAAAATTGCCAAAGTCGCTTATGCTCTTACCCAAAACATAATTGCCAAATAATGAGCACTTTTGGGTAGGGGTGTGCATCGGTCAGTTCAGTACGATTTTATGTATTATCAGTCTGGTTTATCGATTTTAATTTTTAAATACGTAAAACCAATAACAAACCAATAAGATATTCATTATTGATTTTCGATTTATCTATTTTTGGTCATTAACGATTCAATTTTCAGTTTACCCAATAACAAAATGTTCATAAAATAAAAATATAATTTCTCACTTCTCTAACAATTTAGAACGATACAGTGACACAAGAAAATTAGCTTCAAATGCTTTGATATAGTGAAACAAGAAATATAATGAGAAATTTCTTCAATAAGAGTAGATGTAGTACGAAGGCTACAATAATATGTAACAACCAAAACATAATATGGAATTTCTGATGTGAAGTAGAAGTACTATGTCGTGTGAAGTGTGTAGATCGTAGTGTAGAAGACTGATATAGAGTCTAGTTATATTAAATTATTAATATTTCATATTTATGAAGGGTAAAGCAGTAACTTACTATCGTCTTAATGAGTTATCGGTTTATCCAATAACCCAATACTAAAAATTGATACCAAACCGATAACCCAATAATTTTTTATATAAAACCATTAAAAACTCATTAACCTAATAATCCAATAACGATGACCCAATAACATTTTTTTCGATTCATTTTATTGGTCGGTTTGATTTTTGTACACCCCTAATTTTGAGATATTTTTTTACATTAAGGGTGTGTTTGGTATGAAGGAAAATATTTTCTGGAAAATGTTTTCCAATTTTCTCATGTTTGGTTGGGTTAAATGTTTTGGAAAATGTTTTCCAAATCAACTTATTTTTCTCAAATTTAAGGAAAATGACTTCCCTTCAAAACTTAAAGAAAACATTTTCCAAAACTCTCTTCCGAACCCACCCACCCACCCTATCTGCCCCCAACCCAACCCCTACCAGCCCCTCCACCCCCCAAAAAATTTGAAATTTATTTTAAAAAAATATTTTGCAACTTCAAAATTTCTTTTTTTTCACCCTTACCTTGACCCCCACCCAACCCCCCCTACCAGCCCCCCACTCCCTCAAAAAAAATTTAAGTTTGTTTTTAAAAAATATTTTAAAGTTCAAAATTTCATTTTTTTTTCACCCCTAGCTTCGACCCCCCACCCCCCCAAAAAAAAATTAAGTTTATTTTTAAAAAATATTTTCAACTTCAAAATTTCAGTTTTTCATCCCTACCCTCGACCACCCCCTACCACCCCCCCTCCCCACCTCAATTTTTTAAAAAAAGTTTGTTGTTAAAAAATATTTTCAACTTCAAAATTTCATTTTTTCACCCTTACCCTCAACCCCCCCAGCCCCTCATCCACCACCTACCAGCCCCCCACTCCCCAAAAAAAACTTAAGTTTATTTTTTAAAAATATTTTCAACTTCAAATTTTTATTTTTTCACCCCTACCCTCGA
>JAJOOS010012733.1:0-22570 GCA_029582725.1 Solanum chiquidenum
AAGGATTGTTGTTACTAGGATTACTGCGTTATGAGCTTGTGGGGAACACGTATACCCTAGTTATCTTTCTCAGCTTGATAACAACCAACATTGACTACTAAATTTTGATTACTTATTGAATTTTCATAATTGATTCACAAAACCCCTCCTTTTAATTAATTGTTGTTTTCTTGGAAATACTTTGACTAATTGGATATAATCGTGGGTTAAAGTAAAGTCGAAACCATTTTCCTTGTGGGATCGACCCCAACCTACAAGTTGGGTTCTTTACTTGATAACGATCGCTTACACTTCTTTAGGGAGGTGTAATTTGAGCGTATCAGGGGATCACCAGGATCACTTTTCTTCACTTCTTCAGCTTTTTAGTTCTTTTTTGTCCAGTATTGTCCTTGCATTGCTCCTTAGACTTCATAGTTGCAGATCAACATTTTAACATATGTTTAAAGCATAAAATAGGCATTTGAGGACACTTATATTATCAAAACAAAGCCCTAAATTAGACTAAATCTCGAACTCATCAACACCCCCAACTTAAGACTCAACATAAATGTACACAACAAGGTTCAAACTACTCATACAATGATCAATTGTGCACTCAAAGTTTCATATTGTGACTCACCATCATCAAGTATGCTCAAGCTCACAATGCTTGCTTCAGATGGAAGTTCAAGCTCAACAAAAGTATTCAAATGCCGTCAAAACAAAGATGATTCCATATTTACACAAAATTTCTCAACAATTTAAAGTACCGGAATCACATACAACTCTCACATTCACAAAGATGAACACATGCATGACTTCACCCATAGGTTTCCCCTTATTTTCCAATTAACATTCGGTTTAGCTCACTTAAGATCACAAAGGTCTTCTCAAGGCTTGTAACGGAGCCGAGGGTAAAGGTATGGTCATTTAGGATTAGTGGCTTCTACCTTCATGAAGTATGGCGTGAACATCTCTTTCCTCCTTTTCTTTAACATTTCAAACATGCTCATAATCCACCCCATTATTAAGCTTCATATGAATGACCGCATACCCCATTTCTTTTGCAATTTTCACTACTTTATTTCACAACTGTTTCTCTTTTTCAGTCATTTTCTTTTCTTTTCTTTCATTTCCTTTTTGTTTTTTCACATGGAGGGGTTCCATCTTTTTCAAAACAATTGATCAAAGGGGGCGGGGGTGCATCAGAAGTATCAGGAGTAGCAGAAGAGGAAGGTACAGATGTATATGAGGACCCTGTAGGCGTTATATCAACATCTACTTCTAGGGATGCATCCACCGGCGTTGCCCTCCTCCTGTCAGCCTCATCCCACTGGTACTTTGCCTGAATACGCCGGATGGCAGTAGATGAGGTGGGTGGCACCTCCATATCCGTCTTCTCATCTTGAGGAACACGGGCTTGTCTGCACATATCCGTGATCAAAATTGGGAATTATAGCGAAGTATGTGTCTACTTGGCCGTCATGGTCATCTCCTGCTCAATCAATAGTCCAAGATTCAGCTTTTGGCGGGAAATGATAGACTTTAAACATGCTGTCTTCGGGTGTCTGAGTATGGATTCATATAGGGATGTCATGATAGTGTTTCTAATGAACCCAAACCAATACTTAGCTTCCACGTTCAGATCCTTCTTCTCTATCGGCTCTTCAGCCTTAATCCACCTCGGGGTGATGTTGGAGAGAAAGGGTGCCAGGCAATCCGTTAGGTCTTCCAAGGTCTTCTTCTGGACCAAGTTGGTATAATCATGCATGAAGTTGTAAGTTCTCCCCAACACAACATTTATGTCCTCACTTTTGCACTTTGCCTTCTTGCCCCAAACTATCATAGAATCAACTAGTTTGAAGGCACTGGCCTTCCTTTTCCCTTTTGGCACCAAGTCTTCGTATAGTGTGCTAGAGTACGGGGGTCAAAAATAGGAGAAGATGAAGTATTTTGAAATTTTAAACCGGTGGGCCTTTAAAACATTTCAGCTCGCGCTCCATTCGGCGGTATAAGTCACACCTGTTGGAATACACAGAATTGTATATGAAGAAGCTGTAACTTTTGTTTCTATTTTTATTGATATTTACGGTTGCAGTAGTACTGCATCCTATATAGGAACATTAACAGTACTAGTTCTATGAGGATTATAATATCTAAAGTATTATAGATACACACAACTTCACTTCTAATATGTATCTTGTAGAGTTGTATAGCTAACCAACTTCCTCAAGTAATGATGTCTCAATACTCCCCTTGCAAACGGAAGGTGGGTAACCAACTCTAAGTTTGTCCCTTAAGAACTGGAAATGAGCTGATGATAAGGGCTTGGTGAAGACATCAGCTAGTTGATCCTTGGAAGAGATAAACTGCACAAGTAGGTCCTTTCTCGCCACCTTATCCTTGACAAAATGGAAATTGATTTCCACATGCTTGGTACGAGCATGGAATATAGGATTAACGGATAAATAAGCAGCGCCAATGTTGTCACACCATAAGATAGGAAGAGAGATGCCAAGTTCTAATAAGAGCGATTGAATCCAAGTTAGTTCTGCGGTAGCATCAGCTAAAGCTTTATATTCAGATTCAGTTGAAGACCTAGCAAATGTACGTTGCTTCTTTGATGACCAAGACACTAAGGTGGATACCATGAAAATAGCATAACCACCTGTTGATTTTCGATCATCCAAAGAGCCAGCCCAATCATCATCCGTAAAGGCTTGAAGAAACTGAGTATCAGACTTAGGAATGAAGAGACACATATCCTTGGTGTGCTGCAAGTATCGCAATATCCTTTTGACAGCAGCCCACTGATTGGTGGAAGGATTATGCATAAATTGACACACTTTGTTCACCACAAAAGAGAGATCTGGACGGGTGAGAGTGAGGTACTGAAGAGCTCCCACAATTTGTTGGTATAGAGAAGGATCATGAAAATGAGGGCTGTCATTTTTGTGAAGCCTTATAGAACTACACATGGGCGTTACCAGTGGCTTACATAGCTGCATTTTGGCACGTTCCAATAAGCTTGAAATATAGTGACACTGGGATAAAGAGAGGCCAGACTTTGTACGTGCAACTTGGATGCCAAGGAAAAGATTCAATGGTCCAAGATCTCTGATGCCGAAGGCAAAACCCAATCGAAGAATAATATTCTCCAAGAATGCATAATCATTCCCAGTAAATATTATATCATCTACATAGACAAGCATATAGGCCTTAATTCCATTTGAAGTATAGACAAAAAGGGAGGCATCAGACTTTGAGCTGGAGAAACCAATATCCAGCAAAAGATTGTGAAGCTTTAAATACCATGTTTAACCTAGAACTTTGAGGCTCTTCATTACGTACTACATTCATTATATTAGAATTATACAAGTCATACAATTTTCTAGCTTCAATTTTTATACTATGTTTAACATCTTGACAACTAGGTGTTTCATCATCGTCACTATCAATACCCAAATTAAAATATATTTTATCAACCATTCGTGATGCACCTTCATCTTTGTCATGTGGATTTAACAAAGAAGCAGTTAAATAAATTTGAGGAATAGAAATAAAATATTTTTTAAATTTTTCCATCATTTTCTTAACAGAATCTTCAAATCTTGGTTTATTTTTAAATTTATAAAATTTACTATAAATAGCACAAATATTAGGTAAAATAAAGTAAATAGTTGGATAATAAAGTGCAAATATTATATTTGTAATTAAATAAAAAATTTTAAGAATTCTATAAGTTCTTTTACGTCATTCCAATCATTATTAACAAGTCTATATGTCATATTTGAATTATGAGCATTCCAAACCATTTGTAAAGGTTTCCTATATTAATAAGAAACTTCAAGCATTTCATATAAATAATTCCATCTAGTACACATTGATTTTGGAATTTTTCTAGGTGGAAGATTAAATTCACGACAACTATTTTCAAAATCTCTACGTCTAGACCCAACTTGACATTTAAAAATAAAATGACATACAGTTTCAACTTTTATGCAACCATCATTATACATTGTTATACCATCTCTAACAATCAAATTATATATGTGTGCAACACACCTAATATGAAAACCATCAATATAAATAGGGCAAAGAGACGGTTTTAGTATTTCAATAGCAGATCTATTATTAGAAGCATTATCTAAAGTGGCACTACTTATTTTATCACAAATTCCATAGTTTTGTAAAACATCTATAATTATTTGAGCTATATAACTACCGGTTTTACACATTTCACAACATTTATAACCTAAAATTCTTTTTTGCAAAGTCCAATTTTCATCAATCCAATGTGCAGTAATACTGAAATAATCATTACCATTTACACGACGGACCATATCAGAAGTAATAGCTATTTTACAATTATTATAATAAAATAAACAACGAAGATACTGAAAATGTTGAGCTTGATAATCAAATATAGCCTTTTTAATTGTATTTCTAGTAAAACCTTACAAATATGGATTATACACAATTTGAATATAATGAATAAAATCATGATTTTCAGCAAAACTAAATAGCAAACCCACAACAACAATCATTTTAGCTAATTCTTGAACATCTTTTTATATACTATATGACTGTTGTATACTAGAGCCAGAAATATTAAAAGGATTTAATTGTGTTTGGACCATATTAGAGCCCCCTAGTCCTACAGTTTCAAGAAGGGTGGTACCATTCTTTTTAGCTTCGGCTACAACTTTAGCATACAAAAATTCATTTTTACAACATGACATTAAATGATTACTCAAATGTCCCGTCCCACCCTATTTTCCTACAGTTTTATGATTCATTCTATGTTTACATTTATTACAAATAGCTTGTATTTTATCTTCATTCTGAGTTATAAATTGCCACACAACTAATTTTTTAGAGCGTTCTACCTTAGGCCTAGGATGCACGGAGGGAACGGGAGCATGACAACAAAAGGGAGCGGGAGCCGGGGAAGAGGGACTGGGAGTGGGAGTAGTAATCGTAACTTGCTGAGTTTCATCATCATCATATTCATCAACATTATTATCAAAACTATCAATATAATCATTAACATCATCATGTTCATCATCTTCAGGTAATCCCTCATCAAAATTACCAAACCTTCTTTGTAAATGTTCATGATAAAGATCTAATCCACTATTACTATCACTATTAAAAACAGTTTCATCAACATGCGTATAATCATCCGTATTTATTCTTAATTGAAAAGGTTTTTTAGTTTTAGATTTAGAAGTACTATCGGTTTTTTTATTTTTCTTGGATTTTGAGCTCCATAAATTAGTGATCGAATCAACTATGGTTGTTTTACCCTTGTCAACATTGTTTTTACCGGAGTTCATATTCAAATATAAAATGTGAGTAAATTATATATAATATGAAAATGTAATGCAAAGGTTTAAACAAATAAATAAATAAGTAGAGACTAGAGACTAATTACTCACAAAATAAATAATTAAATGAAAAAAAATAAATAACTAAATGAAAAGTGAATTGGAACGAATGTACCAAACGTCTACTTAAAAAAGTAGACGTGTATGACCGAAAGCCGAAAATTAAAAGTTGAATTTTGAAACTCCGATTTCTAAAGACCAAATTCGTAATTTTAACGAGAATAAGAGATTAGAGAGTAGAGACATGAGAGAGACTTTTGAGAGTTATTGAGAGAGTAGAAGATAATAATTGTGTGAGTGAAAAGAATGAAAGATTGGGCGTATTTATAGTTAAAAAAAGGATGAAAATGTAGTTTTTAGAAGGTTGGGGTATTAAAAAAAGTTTTGGGGGGGTAGGGGGGGGGGGTAGGGAGGTGTAAAGGGAAGTTATGGGGATGAAAGAGCAGTTGGTGGGGACGAAAATCCGTTGCCCAACGGCTCTCAAAATGGCTATATTTAAGATTTTAAAAATAAATAAATAAATCGAATCGGACCGGTCCGGGATGGATCGGGACCGAAACCTGCATTTACCAGACCGGGACTAACCGGTATATCTCGGTTTACATTCCGTTACCACTCCCAGACCACCTAGACACCGGCCCTAACCGATACAAGCTGGAACGGAACCGGACCGATAACTGACCAGGATGAAACAAAACCGGAACCGGCACCTCCCGGTTCCGTTGCCATGCTTAGGTGGGACATATCTATCCTTGTCCCCATCCCTTTCCTTCCAAGTAGCATTGCGATCACGTCATTCCTTGTCATGTTCTCTCCATCCCTCATCTCTATTGCAACCCGAATTTCCACCCGGCCAAGGATAGTTTTGACGAAAACCTCCTCCTTGGTTTGTAAGGAGATTTACTTTTTCATTTACAACTCTTCAAAATGTGCTTCATCGGGGTTCACTCCCCCAACACCCACAACATTAACACTCTTTAAACAACTCCCCATCACATTTTTTGCCAAGATATCCAGTTGGGTCATCATTTTGGCCATATTTTGATCTCTCTCTTGATCCTTCTCGATCTGCTCTTTTGTCATTCTAAAAGTGAGAGGAGACACCTGATCTGTCACGATCCAGAATTACCCCATAGGAGTAACATGGCGTACTTGACCCCGAAGGGGTCTCATACAAGCCCTTAGTATAATCATAACATAAAGACATAGAATAATGCGGAAAAAATTAAACTTTTTACAATAGATGTCAACTTCTTTTCATTACACGAAAATACGAATCTAGACTTGCCTCAATCCCCATCTAGAACATAAGAGTACAAATAGGGTCAAAGCCTTTACATCCATAAAGTCTCCAAAAATAGGAAATACAATATAGTCTTGAACATGGAAAGTAAACTAGAAACTAAAATAAATAGCAACTTGTCCTCGAACTTGAGGACCCATCAAGCCTAGGGAATAGTCGACCCAAGCTTCACTTGAAGAAGTAGTAGTTTCAACGACCGGAACCTACACTCATAGTAAAGTAGAAAATATAAGTTAGCACAATTAATTGTATTAAGTATGGAAGCCAAGCATAAAAATCCTTAAACATGCCTAAAAGGGACATTTAGTTGAAATAATGCTTTTGTCAAGTTTAAAAGCCATTATGCACATATGTGAAGAAACATAAGCCAAAACAACACATAAGCAACCCAAAGCCACACTAGTGTAATGCAAAGGTAAGATCCCATAACCCTACCAAATTCTAAGTATCACGTTTAGGCCACCACACCAAACATATCATATTTTACCATAATCATAGTCAACATACATAAGAGAGAAACCATTCATACTCATATCTTGTAGCAAGTGAAGTCAACCTTAATATTCATACTTACCATTTCATACATAGTTCATAAATCATCATAACATAATAACATAAGAGAACCTTACCATAACCCCTCTTAGAGTCTACTTGTGCAACGCATAAGTTAAGTCCCATACTCCCACTCATATTAAGTAGTACCCCGCAAGAAGTCATAATTAAAGTCCAGCTTCTTTCCATAGTTCGTATTCATATCAGTTAGGAGAGAATTGGATTAAACAACATAGACCATGTGAGCTACATGGAATTCGGTGTTCTACACCTACACCGAAAAGAGGTGTCCTACTTGCTTAAGATAGAATGTACTTTTTAACTTCTAGGTGGATCCACTAGCTAAGACCTATGTGGGAACATAGTTATGGGATAGGGAGATTGCTACTAGAAACCTTGACTACTAACGTGGAGGTTTCCATCTCATGAGACACCGTATTGGGAACCCAACTTCTAACGTGAAGGAACCCATCTCATACTCCTATCCACTCGATGCTACATATAACTCCCATTAAAAGTTACCTTTAGTCTTTACTTAAGTTCACATTCACAAAGAATACACTAGGCACTCATGCCAACATATCATCATAATAGCTCATAGGTTCCATAAGTGAGAATGCTCCTTTCACTTTAGAAACACTAGCATGTGAGTAAACTTTCAGCTTATAGTCCTATTGTGATCATGGGAATGTCCTTTCAATCAATACAACAAGCTTATCATAGCATACATACATACTTCATGCATAATCAAGTGTATAGGATATAGGGATGAAGGATCTTGCATTAATACCACAACTACACAATAGATATAGGACAATTACTATCTAAGTATATTCCAATCTCAGATATCATTCCCATAAAAGGACATAACCTTCATATCTTTGCCCTTCAAGGGTTTTGGAATCACAATCAACCCAACCATATAAAATTACTACATAATATAGGAGAAATTCATGATTCAATAGCTTAATCAACATAAAAATATTCAATTGACATATTCAATATATACATAATTCGTCATAAACAACCATAAACAATCATAATTAAGCAATGAAAACGTTTTGGAAAGAAGATCCATGTTATACATTAAAAACCCTAGAATTTGAGGGATTTGATATCTTGAAAACATAATTTGAAGGGGATCCTTGGGTGGTAGCTACCCAAGGATGAAAATAAACCATACCTTATCTAAGAACCTTCAAGAAATTTGGGGAAGAACCTTGAAAATCTAGCAACTCTAGCTCCAAAGGCTTCTTCTTCTTCTTGATTCTAGATAGAGAATTTCTTTAGAGAGGAGGGAGGTTTTTTATTTCAATTGGGTGTTTGTGAAAAATGATTAAGTATTGTGAAATTTGACTTAAAAACAATATATATACTACCCCTAAAAATACCCAAAACACCACTTAATTTGGACTAAAAAGGAAAAGACTTGAAAATCCTTCATTTAAGTGACCCCCGTCTAGGCACACGACTCACTCCACGAGCCGTGGTGAGGACCACAACCCGTGGTCCTGCCCGTGGAGTTTGAGGGAGTAGCCTCCTCAAGTGTGCCAACCTCTCACAAGGCTAAGGCATGACCACGAGACCTCCCACGGTCCGTGGTGATGACCACGAGTTGCGGTCTTGAGGCCAAGGCATGCTTCTCAAGCCTTGCCTCCACACACTAAGGCATATTCACGAGCGAGTTCACGAGCACCTCCCATGCCTCGTCAAGGGGACCACGGCCCGTGGTGGTGCCTGTGATCCTTTAGGAAGTAGCTCCCCCAAACTGTCCCAAACTCCCTAAAAACTAAGGGAGCTTCACGACCACCTTCACGAGTCGTGGAGTGGACCACGAGTCGTGGTCCCCCTCATGAACATTTGGGGAAGTAGCTCCTAGCTGGGAGCAGCCTTGGCCTTTTGCCTTGGCTTGGACCCTTGCCTTGGCACCTGCCCCTTGGCATAGACTACAATTACCTTATTTTAAACCTTAAATGACTTACTAAAACTTCGAGGAGTCATTTTATTATTTTTAACCTTAGGTTTAGGCTCTAGTTTAACCTACCATTTTCCGGGGTGTTACATTATCTCCCCCTTGGGAACATTCATCCTCGAATGACGGTTTTGACACCCTATGGAATTAAAGACTCGAGACTAGCAGCCCATCATGCATGCAACATAACAAAGATGCACAATTCATAGGAGGAAACATTAACTCCATCTCAAGACATAAACAATGCATCACAAAGAAGTAGAAATTACATCCACAACCCAATATGCAAATAACTCATCATTTCATATCATTTTAGGAAGAACTACCTTCTCCAATTCAACAAGCTCAACACAATAATAAGAAGCCAATATGCCATATCATCAAAACATAACTAAGCATGTCCATCTATTCACCTTATGAAGCCAATTATGTAATCATCATACAAAAAATGCAATTCAACATAAGAGACAAATAATTCATGAAAACTCAATATATGCTAAACATGAATTCTCACAAGAACATGAACAACATAAGGAAATCATAAGGAAGACTCATAGCACCTATGACTTCCAAACCACCAACTCAAGAAAACTACTTACCTCAAGTTTGGATAGGAGTAGAAGGAAAAAGATGAGGATAGCGGGACTTCATATCGGCCTCGGCAACCCATGTAGCACCCTCAACAAAGTGATTCCTCCATATCCCTTTAACGGAAACTAGTTATTGTTGCTTAACCTCTTAACTTGCCGGTCCAAAATTACCACCGGAACATCTTCATAAGAAAGTCTTTCATCAACTCCTTAGCCTTCTAAAGGGATAATGGATACCGGATCACCAATACACTTCTTAAGCATGGACACATGAAACACCGGGTGAACCGGAGCCAACTCATTTGGTAAGTCTAATTCATATGCAACTTTCCCAACACGTTTCAAAGCTTGATATGGGCCCACATACCGGGGACTAAGCTTCCCCTTCTTACCAAACCTCATCACACCCTTCATAGGTGAGATTTTTAAGTAGACCCAATCACCAATCTCAAATTCTAGATCCCTTATTCTAACATCAGCATAGGACTTTTGCCGACTATGAGCCATCTTCAATCTTTCTCTTATAAGTCAAACTTTTTCAATGGCATCAAGAAATAGGTCGGGACCAATTAGAGCAAACTCACCTACTTCAAACCAACCCACTGGAGATCTGCACCTTCTACCATAAAGTGCTTCAAACGAAGCCATGGAAATGGTAGAGTGGTAACTATTGTTGTAGGCAAATTCGATCAAGGGAAGATGATCATCCCAACTACCCTTGAAATCAATCACACAAGCCCTCAACATATCTTCTAAGGTTTGAATGGTCCATTCCGCTTGACCATCTGTTTGGGGGTGGAAAGCGATACTAAGTTTAACATTGGTACCGAGTCCTTGTTGGAACGCCTTCAAAAAATATGAAGTAAATTGAGCACCCCGGTCTGAAATAACAGACAAAGGGACCCCACATAACTTCACTACCTCATTTATATACAGCTTAGTATAATCTTCCGCCGAGAATAAAGTCTTAACCGGAATGAAATGGGCTGATTTAGTCATTCTATCAATAATGACCCAAATAGAATCATGTTGCCTTTGAGTACAAGGCAAACCCACAACAAAATCCATATTCACGTCCTCCCACTTCCAAGTGGGAATTTCTATATATTGTGACAAACCTCCCGGTTTTTGATGTTCGGCCTTGACTTAATGTCAATTAGGACATTCAGCTACAAAGCTCGCGATGTCCTTTTTCATTCCATTCCACCAGTAGACTTCCCATAGGTCACGGTACATCTTGGTGCCTCCCGAATGAATAGAATATTGAGAATCGTGAGACTCTTCTAGAATCCGCTTTCTTTGTCCATCAACATCCGGCACACACAACCTACCTTGGTACCTAAACACCCCATCTCCCCCTTGGGAGAAAGCCTCAACCGATTTGTTGAGAACCGATTCTTTCAATTCCATCAATATCTGATCAAGATGTTGCTTAGAGTTAACATCAACCACAAAGGACGATTCAGAAATATGGTGAACCATGAACCCACCCTTGGTGGAATCCACTAGTTGTACACCTAAGCGGGCCAATCTATGCACATCACGAACCAATTCCTTCTTCTCATATTCTACATGAGCCACACTACCCATGGACAATATAGTTAGGGAATCCGCAACCACATTACCTTTGCTGGGGTGGTATAGGACACTCATGTCATAGTTTTTCAAAAGCTCTAAACATTTTTTTTGTCAAAGAATCAAGTCTTTTTGGCTAAACACATATTGAAGACTCTTGTGGTCGATAAACACATCTACCTGGACCCCATAAATGTAATTCCTCCATATTTTCAAGGCAAACACCACCGCCGCTAATTCAAGGTCATGAGTTGGATAATTCTTCTCATGGACCTTGAGTAGCCTTGAAGCATAGGCAATCACTTTACCCCATTGCATAAGGACACATCCCAAACCCACTCGAGAAGTGTCACATAAACTACAAACCCATCGGTACCCTCCGGTAATGTCAATACCGGAGCGGAGGTGAGCCTATCTTTCAATTCTTGGAACCTTTTCTCACAAGCTTCCGACCACACAAATTTAGCTTTCTTTTGAGTTAAGGCCGTCAATGGAGTAGCTATTGAGGAGAACCCTTCAACAAATCTCCTATAATAACCGGCTAAACCCAAAAAGCTCCTAATGTCGGTAGAAGTCAAAAGTCTAGACCAACTCTTGACCGCATCCATTTTCTTAGGATCAACTTGTATACCCATACCCGACACAATATGTCAAAGAAAAGTAACCGATCTTAGCCTAAACTCGCATTTGCTAAACTTAGCGTACAATTGGTGGTCTTTAAGGGATTGCAACTATCATTAAATGATCCTTATGCTCACCCTCACTCCTCGAATAGATCAAAATATCATCAATAAAGACAATCACAAATGAATAAAGATATTGTCTAAACACCCTATTCATTAGGCTCGTGAATACCGTCGGGGCATTTGTTAACCCAAAAGACATAACCACAAATTTGTAGAGACCGTACGATGTCCTGACGTCCGTCTTAGGAAAGTAACATCTTCTTAGCCTTAGTTTATGGTAACCCGAACGAAGATCTACTTTGGAGAAAAAAGTAGCCCCTTGGAGTTGATCAGACAAATCGTCAATCATATAAAGTGGATACTTATTCTTTATAGTGACCTTGTTCAATTGGCGGTAATCAATACACATCCTAAGAGACCCATCTTTATTTTTCACAAACAATATCGGTGCACCCCATGGAGATATGCTTGGTTGAATAAAACCCTTATCTATCAAATCCTTGAGTTGTGCCTTCAATTCCTTCAATTCGGCCGGAGCCATCTGGTAAGGGCGAATGGATATGGGTTTTGTATCTGCATTAGATCAATGTCGAAGTCTATTTTGCGTTCGGGAGGAATTCCAGGCAATTCATCAGGGAAGACTTCCGGATACTCGCTCACTATAGGGACCGACTCTAAAGAAGGAATCTCGGAGGCAATGTCCATAACCCTAACAATGTGATACATACACCCCTTTGAGATCATTTTACAAGATTTTAGACATGAAATGAAACGACCTCTAGGAATAGAGTTTCCTCCCTTCCATTCTAAAGTGGGCTCATTAGGGAATTGAAACTTGACTACCCGAGTTCTACAATCAATGGAAGCAAAACAAGCATGTAACCAATCCATCCTCAATATGACATCAAAGTCCAACATATCTAATTCTACTAAATCAACAAAAGTGGCTCTGTGATACAATGAAATAGGATAACCCCTATAAACTCTTTTAGCTACAATGGAGTCACCCACCGGGGTAGAAACCGAAAAGGGTTCTTCTAAGATATTGGGGAGTACATCAAATTTCATAGCTACTAAAGGTGTACCAAATGATAAAGTGGCACCGGGGTCTAATAATGCGTAAACTTCAATAGAAAATACCTGCAACATACCGGTAACAACGTCTGGGGAACCCTCTTGATCACTTTTAGATTGAAAAGCATAAAAACAATTCTTCTTAGGAGCATCGGAATTTGAGCCACTAGGACGGACTTGCTTTCCCTCTCCACCTTGAGCCCTTATCATAGGACAATCTCTCTTCATAGGACCACTCTTCCCACAACTAAAACACCCATTCGTGCCTACAAGGCACTTGCCATCATGCTTTTTTCCACACTTTGCACAAGTATGTCTATCAACATAAGAACCACCACCACTACCACTTTGTGGTTTTGGAGTAGGCACCCTCTATTTGTTGACCTTAGGAGCATTAGAAGAGCTTTGGTTGGAAAACCTCTTCTTGAATCTTGGTTTCCCTTGAACCTCCAACTTACCCTTGGAAGAATTCCCATCCTCGGCCCTAGGCCTCTTCACATCCCTATTCATTTTCTTGAGTTTTGTCTCCTCAATTTGTTGAGCGTATACTATGAGCCTTAAGATAGTAATGTCATGAATGAGCATTTCCATACGACATTCTTCTTCAACCAAACTGGACACCCCCATCACAAACTTATTCATCCTAGCCCTTGGATTGGCTACCAAAGTTGGAGCATGCTTGGATAGTTGGGTTAACTTGAGAGAGTACTCATTCACACTCATCCCCCTTGACGAAGGTTCATGAATTCCACCAACTTTTGTTCCCTCAATTCTAGGGGGAAAAACCTATCAAGGAAGGCCGTCTTAAATGATCCCTAATCAATCGGGCCCACTCTTACGGGTCTCTCTTCTCTCCATTGCTCAAACCATACTTGATCTACGTCTTTCAATTGGTCGACAGCTAGTTCCACCTTTTCTTCAGTAGATACCCCCATGGCATCCACCACTTTAAACACTTCATCTATAAAGTCTTGTGGGTCCTCATCCACTTTAGAGCCATAGAAGGTAGGGCGATTCATCCTTGTGAAATCCCTAATCCTTGAAGTGGGTGTACTTGCATTGGCATCATCTTGGGTCGCCATAGATTGAGTTTGGGCCGTCATGACTTGGGTTATCATTTGCATAGAGGCCCTAAATTTGGATTGAGGAACATTTGCCGGATAACACAGAGCTTGCTCACCTAGAGGAATTTGAGGCCCTTGAGGACCTTGGGGAGGAACTCCCTCATCATTAGCAATCTCATCTTCCACTCTTCCTGCGGCCGCTCTTCTTGTATTCATATTTCTATATACACAAGAAAAGGGTTAGGAAAAGGACTTCGTAGAGTTAAAACTCTAAGGCACAACTAATGAGTAAACAAGGAAGTAAAAAGTTCCTAAGCATCTTATAGCCTCTTATTCATAAGTGTGGTGCGCTTCACAATTATGAACAAGACTCTACTAGACGTGGTTCATGAGATATCATGCTAGAATCATCTTATAACCTTGTGATCTGATACCATGTTTGTCACGGCCCGAGGATACCACCTAAGAGTAACATGGCGTACTTGACCCCGAAGAGGTGTCATACAAGCCCTTAGCATAATCATAACATAAATACATAGAATAATGCGGAAAAATTTAAACTTTTTGAAATAGAAGTCAACTTCTTTTTATAACATGAAAATACGAATCTAGACTTGTCTCAATCCCCATCTAGAACATAAGAGTTTAAATAGGGTCAAATCCCTTTCATCCATAAAGTCTCAAAAAATAGAAAATGCAATATAGTCTTGAACATGGAAAGTAAACTAGAAACTAGAATCAATAGCAACTTGTCCTAGAACTTAAGGATTCACCAAGCCTAGGGAATGGTCGACCCAAGCTTCACTTGAAGAAGTAGTAGTCTCAACGACCGGAACCTACACTCATAGTAAAGTAGAAAATATGGGTTAGCACAATTAATTGTACTAAGTTTGGAAGCCATGCATAAAAATCCTTAAACATGCATAAAAGGGACATTTAGTTGAAATCATGCTTTTGTCAAGTTTAAAAGCCATTATGCACATATGTGAAGAAATATAAGCCAAACCAACACATAAGCAAACAAAGGCATACTAGTGCAATGCAAAGGTAAGATCCCATAACCCTACCAAATGCTAAGTATCACATTTAGGCAACCACAACATACATATGATACTTTACCATAATCATAGCCAACATACATAAGAGAGAAGTCATTCATACTCATATCTTGTAGAAAGTGAAGTCAACCTTAATATTCATACTTACTTTTTTATACATAGTTCATAAATCATCATAACCTAATAACATAAGAAAAACTTACCATAACCCCTCTTAGAGTCTACTTGTGCAAGGCATAAGTGAAGTCCCATACCCCCACTAATACGAAGTAGTACCCCTCAAGAAGTCATAATTAAAGACCATGTCCTTACCATAGTTCATATTCATATCATTTAGGGAAGAATTGCATTAACTGACATAGACCATGTGGGCTACATGGAATCCGGTGTTCTACCCCCACAACGAAAAGAGGTGTCTTACTTGCCTAAGGTAGAATGTACTTTTTAGCTTTTAGGTGGATCCACTAGCTAAGACCTATGTGGGCACACAGTTATGGGATAGGGATATTGCTACTAGAAACCTTGACTACTAACGTGGAGGTTTCCATCTCATAAGACACCGTATTGGGAACCCAACTACTAATGTGAAGGAACCCATCTCATACTCCTATCTACTCGGTGCTACGCATTACTCCCTTTAAAAGTTACCTTTAGTCTTTACTTAAGTTCACATTCACAAAGAATAGACTAACCACTCATGCCAACATATCATCATAATAGCTCATAGGTTCCTTAAGTGAGAATGCTCCTTTCACTTTAGAAACACTAGCATGTGAGTAAACCTTTCACTTTATAGTCCTATTGTGATCATGAGAATGTCCTTTCAATCAACACAACAAGATTATCATAGCATACATACATAATTCATGCATAATCAAGTGTTTAGGGTATAGGGAAGAAGGATCTTGCATTAATACCACAACTACACAATAGATATAGGACCATTACTGTCTAAGTAAATTCCAATCTCATACATCATTCCCATAAAATGACATAACCTTCATATCTTTGCCCTTCAAGGGTCTTGGAATCACAATCCACCCAACCATATACAATTACTTCATAATATAGGAGGAATTCATGATTCAATAGCATAATCAACAAAAATATATTCAATTGACATACTCATAATATCAACCAACCCACAATATCAATTCAAGATCTATCAATATGGGGAACACATGGGTATATGGCAATTTCTCAATATAAACATCAATTCTCCATCAATATATACATAAGTCATCATAAACAACCATAAACAATCATAATTAAGCGATGAAAACGTTTTGGAAAGAAGACCCATGTGATAGATTGAAAACCCTAGAATTTGAGGGATTTGATATCTTGAAAACATAATTTGAAGGGGATCCTTGTGTGATAGCTACCCAAGGATGAAAATAAACCATACCTTATCTAAGAACCTTCAAGAAATTTGGGGAAGAACCTTGAAAATCTAGCAACTCTAGCTCCAATGGCTTCTTCTTCTTCTTGACTCTAGAGAGAGAATTTTTTAGAGAGGAGGGAGGTTTTTTATTCAATTGGGTGTTTGTGAAAAATGTCTAAGTATTGTGAAATTTGACTTAAAAACAATATATATACTACCCCTAAAAATACCCAAAACACCCCCACTTAATTTGGACTAAAGAGGAAAAGACTTGAAAATCCTATATTTAAGTGACCCCCGTCTAGGTTCACGACTCACTCCACAAGCCGTGGTGAGGACCACAACCCATGGTCCTGCCCGTGGAGTTTGAGGCAGTAGCCTCCTCAAGTGTGCCAACCTCCCACAAGTACAAGGCATGACCATGATACCTCCCACGGTCCGTGGTGATGACCACGAGTCGTGGTCTTGAGGCCAAGGCATGCTTCTCAATCCTTGCCTCCACACACTAAGGCATCTTGACGAGCGAGTTCACGAGCACCCCTTATGCCTCGTCAAGGGGACCACGGCCCATGGTGGTGCTCGTGGTCCCTTAGGCAGTAGCTCCCCCAAATTGTCCCAAACTCCCTAAAAACTAAGGGAGCTTCACGACCACCTTCATGAGTCATGGAGTGGACCACGAGTCGTGTTCCCCCTCGTGAAGGTTTGGGGAAGCAGCTCCTAGCTAGGCGCAGCCTTGGTCTTTGTCCTTGGCTTGGCCCCTTGCCTTGGCACCTTCCCCTTGGCCTAGACTCCAATTACCTTATTTTCAACCTTAAATGACTTACTAAAACTTCGGGGAGTCATTTTATTATTTTTAACCTTACGTTTAGGCTCTAGTTTAACCTACCATTTTTTGGGGTGTTGCATGATCCTCACGAGTGTACCACACTCTATTTATCTTGGTCATGCCATAAAGGAGTTGAGACGCTACTTCATAGGGTTGTTGCATTATACCTCCGGGAACAAGTTGATCAACAACTTCTTTGTTCACCGAATCAAGACTCCTATAAAAGTATTGCTGCAATATATAGTTAGGTAATCCATGAGTCGGACATTGAAGTAACAACTTATTAAACCTCAGCCAAGTCTCGTGGATAGGTTCACCTTCCAAGCGTTTAAAATCTTGGATGCTATCTCTGGGTGTCATCATCTTTGACAGGGGAAAAAATCTCACATAGAACTCTGCTGTCAATTCATCCCAAGAGGTGGAGTCCCTCGGTAACTTAGTTAACCATTTGGTATATTCATCCATCAAAGAGAATGGAAAGATTCTGCGACGGACTGATTCTTGTGATACGTTCTTGAATGAGAACAGACCACAAACGTCCACGAAGTTTCGGATATGCTCATGGGGTTCTTCGTGAGCCAATCCTCCATACACTACTAAAACAACAGTGAATAGCGACCTAAAAATTACTGACCTCAAATGGAGGTCGGTATTGTTAAAAAGAATAAACAATAAAACAACTTTAGAAAACCGACTACAAGTAGTCGGTTTTTATGCAAAATAAAGCATAAATAAATAAATAACAATATTTTATTTTTTCTCAATTAAATATAAAAAACAAAATTGAGAAATATTTTGATTTAATTTTATTTATATCGTCTTCTGGAGGACGGTTTTGTTTAAAATAAAAAACCAAAAAAATTATAATATCGAAGTCCGAAAGTCGGTAAAATTAAATAGTATGTAATTAAATTATTTTTCATTAAAATATTTATATAGTGACTTCGAGAAAATTAAAAAAATAATATTTTTAATTAACTTTAAATAAATCATCCTCTGGATGACAGTTTTATATAAGTTAAAAAATAAATTAATATAAAATACCGACCTCATGAGGTCAGTATTTTTATTTCATCTAATTACTATTAATTAAAGCGACATCCGGAGGTCGGTTTGTTTAAAATGTTCCTATTAATCATAATTTTTCTAGCATAATACTAAATTTTCATTTTACACCTACAATTAATTGTTTAAAAAAGTGTAACAATTTTGTATACTTTGATAAATAAAAAGTTAGATCAATAATTCATATTTAGAGTATGAAACTACGTTGATATGAAAACTGACAACAAGTAGTCGGTTTTTATGCAAAATAAAGCGGAAAAAACAAATTCCGACCTCAGGAGGTCAGAATTTTCCCCGAAAAAATGATTGCAATAAAAACCGACCTCTTGATGTCGGTATTATTTTCTCAATTGAATATAAAAAACGAAATTGAGAAATATTTTGATTTAATTTTATTTAAATCATCTTCCAGATGACAGTTTTATCTAAGTTAAAAAATAAATTAATTTCAAATACCGACCTCCCGATGTCAATATTATTTAATTAACATGATTACTTTTTTATTTATCTCAAAATTTAATGTGACACCGACCTCATGAGGTCGGTATTTTTTATTAAATTTAATTACTTTTAATAAAAGCGACATCCGGAGGTCGGTTTATTTAAAATATTCCTATTAATCATAATTTTGCTATTGCGCATAATAATAAATTTTTATTTTACACCTACATATTTCGGTTAAAACCCTTTCAGAAATGTTATTCGATTAAAACGTATTTTCAAAACATATTTCGAGTTTAAAATTGTAATCGATTTTGGCTAAAAATTATATATTTTAGTATGCAATAATTTATAAAAAGTATTATTAAATTATTATATTTATCGATAGTTAAACTCGAAATATTTACTTTACTTATTTATTTAAATGTTTTTAAAATTTAGGTGTGTTTAATTATATGAAAATTCTTTAATATGTGTAATATTTTATTAATTGAATAACATCTCCTTAATCTTCTCTTAAATCATTTAACTCGTAGCCTAATATATTTGATTGTATTTCAATTCTAGTCCTTTCTTATTCAATCTGTTTCAATCCTAGCTACTTCAATTCAAATTCTTATTTCAATTATAGGCACTTGTTGATTTCAAATTTAGCCTATTGTTGTCTCAAATTTTTTTCAAGACTATAATTTCCATTTAATCTCAACCATCTATCAAAATTCGAAATCAAATCCTAGTCGTCCATCTTCATCTAATCAATGGTCGGATTGAATCTTCTCCACTTTCCTATTTCAATCTAAAAGACCCAAACCCTTAAAAATTGTTCATTCTTTTCCTCCTCTCAAAGAAGAGTAGCCGCAGCGAGGCCTCTCTCTTCTCCAATAGCTCTGACGAGTCGCGCAAAGCGGCAGGCTCCGAGCAGCGGTTGCCTCCTCCGTTCCCCTCTCCTCTCCCCTTTCTGACTAATAAATCCAGCGCAGCAGCACCCCTCTCTCTCGTTACCTTCTCCGTAGAATGTGATTGGAAGTATCTTCGTCTACTCTCATTTTCATCTAACTCTGGCGATTGCAGAGAGGGAAAGAGATGGGTCTACTCACTCACGAAGTATAAAGGAGCGAGATAGCAGCAGGTGACAATAACTACACTTGGAGAACTGTCTTCACCTACTCTCATCACGGTTAGTCTCAGTCTGCAACCCATTTACACCATTTCAATTGTTAGTTGATTTCAGCACACGATGAATGGTTTGGATAGCCCTCCTGTTCAAACTAGAACACATATTAAATTTTAATAAGTAATTCTGTATAGTAGCATCTGGAATTTAAATTAGAGAGATGATTGGGGAAATACAAACAGACTTCATTGTCAATTGTGAATGAATTTGGCAGATGAACACAGTTGAAATCCACAAAAAAGTTGGTGTGTTATTCCTCTTTGTGGATGTTGAAAGTGTATTTCAAAACTAAAAATTGTTACTACTATTCTGGTCTTCCTAGATGCATATTGTTTAGTATCAAATTGTTCCACTCGTCTGGTCGCATTGCTAATCAGTGTTGGGTGTCGTGTTATCAAATATCAGCTTGCTTAAAATGCTACTGTTAGAATTTTTTTAACCATCCTTGTTAATATGTCTAATATGATTGTAATGTCTAATGTGATTGTAATAAGTTACAGACAAGTGTTATATCTTTTCTCTGTGAATGTGATTTAATATATCTTTATAGGTTTAAATTTGTTACTTTGAAATCTCTATATTGGCTGAATTGATTCTAACTACAATCTCCTCCAGTTAGTACTTAATTATTCCGTAACTTTTGATTGTTTAATGATTCTAGTATATCTCATTTTAACTTCCAAAGTTCACGGATCGGAAAACCAAAGTTCCAACTTCCAACAAAAATTAAAATTTGAAAAACTTTAGAAACCAAAGTTCCAACTTCCAACCAAAATCAAAATTTGAAAAGGTTTAGGAGTATCACTGAAACAAAAAAGACAACTCAAGCTCAACTCCAACTTAGAATAGCTTCTGTGAGAATGGCTAGGAAATTTAGTGAATGGCTAGGAGAAACCTTTTTTGAATTATCAAGAAAAAGAAAATAAAAACAAACACAAACTTGTTTACTAATTGTCAACTGTTAATAATGACTGAAATCTCTCTATAATGACCACTAAAGAAATTATAAATTGTTTCTTTTCGTGCTAGGTAACTGAGGAAGCTCAGCATCTAAAAAAGTTGATACAAGACTATACTGCTTCTTTCATATAAGGTTTGGTGTTTCTAAATTTGTAAAGTTCAAGTACACTTGTTTTTCATAATGTCTTTGTGTCCATCTAGTATTGATACTTAGCTTTAATTTTGTGATAATTTATTTGTGTCCATCGAGTGTTGACACTTACCTTTAAATTAGGTGATAATGTATTTGTTTAGCATAAGTACCAACACTACTTGATCCTATTGATGACAAAATTGATTTTCTTGCAAGATCGATTTATGTCAATCTAGTGTTGACACTTAACTTTAAATTTAGAAATCATATATTTGTTAAGAATAAGTACCAACAGTAGTTGATCCTATTGATGAAAAAATTGATTTTCTTGCAAGATCAATTTGTGTCCATCTAGTGTTGATACTAAGCTTTAATTTAGGAAAATTGTGTTTGTTAATAATAAGTACCAACACTAGTTGATCCTATTGATGAAAAAATGACTTTCTTGCAAGATCGATTCGTGTCCATCTAGTGTTGATACCAAACTTTAATTTAGGAATAATGTGTTTTGTTAAGCATAAGTATCAACACTAGTTGATCCTATTGATGACAAAATTGATTTTCTTGCAAGATCGATTTGTGTCCATCTAGTGTTGATACTAACTTTAATTTAGGAATAATGTGTTTGTTACGCATAAGTACCAACACTAGTTGATCCTATTGATGACAAAATTGATTTTCTTGCAAGATCGATTTGTGTCCATCTAATGTTGACACTTAACTTTAAATTTAGAAATCATATATTAGTTAAGCATAAGTACCAACACTAGTTGATCCTATTGATGATAAAATTGATTTTCTTGCAAGACCGATTTGTGTCCATCTAGTGTTGATATTAAGCTTTAATTTAGGAATAATGTGTTTGTTAAGCATAAGTACCAACACTAGTTGATCCTATTGATGACAAAATTGATTTTCTTGCAAGATCGATTTGTGTCCATCTAATGTTGACACTTAACTTTAAATTTAGAAATCATATATTAGTTAAGCATAAGTACCAACACTAGTTGATCCTATTGATGATAAAATTGATTTTCTTGCAAGACCGATTTGTGTCCATCTAGTGTTGATACTAAGCTTTAATTTAGGAATAATGTGTTTGTTACGCATAAGTACCAACACTAGTTGATCCTATTGATGACAAAATTGATTTTCTTGCAAGATCGATTTGTGTCCATCTAATGTTGACACTTAACTTTAAATTTAGAAATCATATATTAGTTAAGCATAAGTACCAACACTAGTTGATCCTATTGATGATAAAATTGATTTTCTTGCAAGACCGATTTGTGTCCATCTAGTGTTGATACTAAGCTTTAATTTAGGAATAATGTGTTTGTTACG